>CM033473.1:277304830-277318815 GCA_019447015.1 Hymenochirus boettgeri | reverse complement strand
GGATTTAATGAGGGGGTTCGGACATCTGATTCTAGAAGGTGTACCTATAAAGGGATAATGATGGAGGACTTATCTGATTCTGTACATATTTAAAGGATTACTGATGGAGGCATCTGATTCTAGAAAGGTGTAATATTAAAGGGTTTTACTGATGGAGGACACATCGTGTTTCTAGTAAGATGTTACATTTTAAAGGGATGACTGAGGGAGGCATCTATTGTAGAGTTACCTAGGGAACGCTGCATTATATCTATACATTTAAAGGGATACTGTGGAGGACTCATCTGATTTTAGCAGGTGTACCATGTAAAAGGGTATCCTGAATGGAGGACATGTCGTTTAGACGAAGTGATATTACATATTAAAGGGTTACTGTAGCAGTGTCGAGGACATATGGTATCGCACATTTTTAGACGCTGTAATGTATATTAGCCAGTGGATACTGAGGAGGACATTGATTCTAAGTGTATATTAAGGAATGAGGACAGTTAAGTGTACAGTATTAAAACTAGAGGGATTGATTATGAAGTGAGGCTAAAGGGAACATGGACATCTGATTCACGAAGGTACCATATTAATAGGGATACTGATGGAGGAATCTGAGTCTAGAAGTGTACACTATTAAAGGATATGATGGAGGACATCTGATTCTAGAGTGTACATATTAAAGGGTTTACTGAGGAGGACATTTGGGTTTCTACAGTGTACCTATTAAAGGGTTATGATGGAGGACAGGTGATTCTAGAAGTGTACATATTAAAGGGGAATGCAGATGGAGGACATGTTGTTTTAGAATGTACATTTAAAGGTGATTGAGACACTGATTGAAGTTGTACCTATTGGGAACGTGTGGACATGGTTTCTAGAAGTGTTACATTATTAAAGGGATATGCAGCTGGAGGAATGTTTAGGCGCTCGGAACTATGGTGGTACAAGGTACATATTCTAGAATGTGACTTACAGCAGAGGTGGAGGACCATGTTGATTAAGCTGTCGCTCTATTAAAGGGCATACTGATGTGAGTGACCATCTCAAGGTCATTAAAGGGATACTGTGGAACTGATCTCAAGAAGTGTACATATTATAGGTACAGGGACATTAAGTGTTTCATAGGAATGACGGACCAGTGTGATTCTTAGAAGCGTAGCATTAAAGGAGATGCGAGGCGACGGCACCATTTTGTTTCTTTCATGAAGTGTACATATCTAAAGGGTTCCTGGTGGACGATTCATGTGTTTCTAGAAGTTACTATTAAAAGGGAATCTAGGCAGTATGGAGTGACAGTTGTTTTCTAGCAAGGTGTTGAGTATTAAAAGGTGATACTGTATTGGAGGACATCTTCTGCTGATTCTATTGGATTTATTCTCCCGAAGCGTACATATTAAAGGCGATACTGGTGCGACGGATCTGATTACCTAGACAGTTCGACGCATAAACTGATAATGGAGTTAACTGATGGAGGAGATAACGGATTCTAGAAGTGTTACATATTAAAGGGATACTGTGTGAGGTACATCTATTTCATAGAAGTGTACATATTATAAAGGGCATGACTGATGGCGAGGACATCTGATTCTAGAAGTGTAACATTAGATTTAAACGGGATACCTTGATGGGGACATTGATTCTAGAAGTGTACATATATTAAAGGGTTACTGATGGAGGAACTGTGTTTCTAGAAGTGTACATATTAAGGTTGTTCAATGGTATGCGATGCCAGGGACATAAGCTTTATGTTAGAAGTTGCTTACATATTAAAGGGATACTGATGGAGGGACATTCATGATTCTAGTAAGGTAAAGTTAAAGGGATACTGATGGAGGACATCTGATTCTGAGAAGTGTACATATAAAGGGTTAACTGATGCGAGGAAGTCTGATTCTTAAGTGTACACATAAAGAGCGACTGGAGTGGGGAAGACATGAGTTTTCAGAACTGTACATATATACAGGGTTTCTCGAGGAGGACATCTGTTTCTAGAAGTGTACATATTAAAGGGATACTGATGGAGGACATCTGTTTCTAGAAGTGTACATATTAAAGGGATACTGGTGGAGGACATCTGATTCTAGAAGTGTACATATTAAAGGGTTACTGATAGAGGACATCTGATTCTAGAAGTGTACATATTAAGGGAATATGAGGAGGACATCTGAGTCTAGAAGTGTACATATTGAAGGGATACTGATGGAGGACATCTGTTCTAGAAGTGTACATATTAAGGGATACTGATGGAGGACATCTTCTAGAAGTGTACATATTAAAGGGATACTGGTGGAGGACATCTGATTCTAGAAGTGTACATATTAAAGGGATACTGGTGGAGGACATCTGATTCTAGACGTGTACATATTAAAGGGATACTGACGGAGGACATCTGAATTCTAGAAGTGTACATATTAAAGGGATACTGGTGGAGGACATCTGATTCTAGAAGTGTACATATTAAAGGGATACTGATGGAGGACATCTGATTCTAGAAGTGTACATATTAAAGGGATACCGATGGAGGACATCTGATTCTAGAAGTGGACCTATTAAAGGTCTACTGATGGAGGACATCTGATTCTAGAAGTGTACATATTAAAGGGTTACTGACGGAGGACATGGTTTCTAGACTGTACCTATTTTTAAACGGATACTGATGGAGGACATCTGTTTCTAGAAGTGTACTATTAAAGGGTTACTGATGGAGGACATGTGTTTCTAGAAGTGACCTATTAAAGGGTTACTGATGGAGGACATCTGTTTCTAGAAGGTACCTATTAAAGGGATACTGATGGGAGGAAATCTGTTTCTAGAGTGTACCTATTAAAGGGTTACTGATGGATGACATGTGTTTCTAGAAGTGTACCTATTAAAAGGTTACTGATGGAGGACATCTGTTCTAGAAGTGTTACATATTAAAGGGTACTGATGGACGGACATTGATTCTAGAAGTGTACATTAAAGGTTGCTGATGGAGGACATCTGTTTCTAGAAGTGTACAATTAAAGGGTTACTGATGGAGGACATCTGTGTTCTAGAACGTGTACCTATAAAGGGTGCTGATGGAGGACATCTGTTTTAAAGTGACCTATTAAAGGGTTGCTGATGGAGGACATCTGTTTGTAGAAGTGTACCTTAAGAGAATTGACAGCGTTAAAAAACTAAAGCGTTTAAAACAAGAAAGACGTTTAAGAACAACACTATTTCTCTTGCTGTGTTCTTCTGCTGTGTATTGGTTTAGTATGGACAGTTTTGTTGGGGCCGCGCAATGTGCATCTGACGCATGTAGGGATCTTGAGCAGCCGCCCCAGGGGACCTATTGTATGTGGTCAGATGTGAGTGGGTTGCCATTGGAATCTGAGGATACAGAGTCTAAGGGGTAAACTTGCAGCATTGCAAGGACTTGGGCAAACCTGGGGGAATGCAGGTACTGGCAGGGGCCAGTAAAACTGGTGGTGGAGGATGGCAGATAAGGTGGAGAAGGAAGATAGATTTGTAAGGGTTACCAGGGGAAGTAGGGACGGAAGGATAGGGGGGTCTTCCCAGCTGGTCGATCCCAACAGATTTGACATTTAGGTGAAGATGTGGAGGACGATGGCTCGGAAGAGCAGCATGTATGGAGCGGGCCTTTCCCTTGAGCACCAGGGGCGGGCATCTCCATACAAGGGAGGAGAAACTGGGGGCTAGGAAGGAGGAGACAGGTGGTAGTGGTAGGGGATTCTATTATTAGAAGGGTAGATAGGGTAATCTGTCGCCAGGACCCTGCATGCGAACAGTGTGTTGTCTGCCTGGTGCTAGGGTTGCGACATGTGGTGGGTAGTCGTGTAGGAAGATTATTGGGTGTGGGGCGAGTTGACCCGGCGGCTTGGTTCACATTGGTGGCCAATGACAAAGTTAGAGGTGGAGGTGAGGCTCCTTAAAAATGATTGTCCGAGAATTAGGGGCCAGTTAAAAGCAAGACCTCCAGGGTAGTGATTTCAGAAATACTACTGCAGCCACGTGCTACGCTAGGAGGCAACGGGAGCTCAGGAGTATAAATGGTGGCTAGAGAGGGTGTTTGTAAGGAGATGGGGTTTGGGTTTTAGAGAACTGGGCTGACTTTTCTGTTGGCTACAGGCTCTTAGTAGTAACGGATTGCACCTCAATGGCGATGGTGCAAATGTTTTGGGGGAGAAGATGGCTAGGGGGTTGAGGAGATTTTAAACTAGGTATGGGGGGGGAGGGAACGTTAAATACACAGGGGGTAGATAGAGAAGTTAGGGATCAGGGGGCTATAACACAACGGAGGGAGGATAAGGGGGAGGGGGAGCATAGAGGATAAGGAGGGAATGTACGACCATGTATGGAAGTAATCAATTGATAATCTAAAATGTATGTTTACAAGCAAGGAGTCTGGCTGGAAAAAACCGGCGAACTTGAAATAATAGCGTTAAAGGAAAGGTATGATGTAATTGGTATAGCAGAATCATGGCTTAATGATTCACAAGACTGACAGTAAATATTGAAGGGTACTCCTTTTTAGACATGACCGAGTTAATAAGAAAGAGGAGGAGCGAGTGTATGATGTTAAACAGGAATTGAAGCCAATAAATTTAAAAGATGGAATAGGAAGGGGAGAGTAAACGATGCGGCAGAAACATTATGGGTGGAACTGTGTAAAGGAAAGCAAGAGGTAGGTAAATTAATTGTTGAGTGTGTTATAAGCCGCCAAATGCCGGGGGAAGAGGTGGAAATGAATCTCCATATGCAGTTGGCGGAAGGCTGCTGGTATGGGGCATGTTCTGGTATGGGGGGATTTTAACTACCCTGATAGATGAGGTAATGGAACTGCCAGCACCTTCAAAAGGTATAAAGTTCTTAAATTTCCTATATGAGCATTTTCTTCACAGATGGTAGAAGTTCCTACTAGAAGAATGCGTTGTTGGATCTGGTGATATCTAATAACCAGAGCTCATTTTGGAGATGAAGGTAATGGGAAGCTTAGGGAATAGTGACCATGAATAGTGTCATTAATATAGGGTTGCAGAAAACTAAAGTGCACTGGCTTAACAAAAACTTTTAACTTTAGGAAAGCTTAATTTATGCTTTTAAAGGAATCGCTCCTGCTCATAGACTGGGGGGAACGTTTCTAGGTAAAGATACTGAGCAGATGTGGACCACCTTTAAGGGATATTAAACTATAAACATTTCCAAATCGGTACCTTTAGGAACAAGTGTAAAAAAAATTAGGTCCACTCCTGCATGGCTTAATGCTCAGGTAAAAAGGGGAAATGGAAAAAAAAAAAGGGCTTTTTAAAAATTTTGAAACAGAGGAAGGCACAGGACAGAACAGGCTCACAGGGAGTACAAAAGCTGTAATAAAGAGTGCAAGAAAGCAATTAAACTAGCTAAAATAGAAAATGAAATACGGATTGCCGAACAAAGCAAGTCCAACCCCAAGATGTTTTTTAAGTATATAAATGGTAAAAAAATGAGGACTGAGAATGTGGGACCATTAAATAATGGAGCTGAGGTGGTTGTAGAGGATGCCGAAAAGGCTAATCTGCTAAACCGTTTTTTTACATCGGTTTTTACTGTTGAGAATCCTTACAGTAGGGATTGTAACAATGTGCAGGGAGGAAATGAAGAGTTTTCACATTGGATAACGGAGGATATGGTACGGAATCAATTAGACAAAGTTAATATCAATAAAGCGCCAGGACCAGATGGATTGCATCCTAGGATTTTAAAAGAGCTTAGTTCAGTTCTAGCAAGACCACTGTGTCTCATCTTTTCAGATTCGCTTTTGTCTGGGGATGTGCCGCTGGATTGGAAAAAAGCCAATGTAATACCAATATTCAAAAAAGGTAGTCGTTCACAGCCTGGTAACTATAGACCTGTAAGCCTAACATCAGTGGTAGGGAAGGTGATGGAAACTTTGTTAAGGGATCATATCCTTGACTTTGTCTCCAGAGATCATCTTATTAGTAGTAGTCAGCATGGATTTATGAGAAATAGATCATGCCAGACAAATTTAATTGGTTTTTATGAAGAAGTGAGTAAGAAGTTAGATTCAGGCACAGCTGTGGATGTGGTATATTTGGATTTTGCAAAAGCCTTTGATACTGTGCCACATAGGCGACTAATGTATAAACTGAGGACTGTTGGCCTTGAAGAAAACATTTGTTCATGGATAGAGAACTGGTTATTGGACCGCAAACAGAGAGTGGTGGTAAATGGAGCTACATCTATGTGGGCTAAAGTTCTAAGCGGAGTTCCTCAGGGTTCTGTACTGGGGCCGCTTCTGTTTAATCTGTTTATAAATGACTTAGAAGGGGGCATTGAGAGCAAGGTCTCTGTGTTTGCTGATGACACTAAATTATGCAGAGCTTTGGAAACTTCCAATGAGGTGCAAGTGCTGCAAGCAGACCTAGATAGATTATCAAAATGGGCAGCAGAATGGCAGATGAGATTCAATGTTGATAAATGTAAGGTGATGCATTTGGGATTTAATAATCCCTGTGCCACCTACACCATAAATAACTCTGTGTTAAGTGCATCTGAAATGGAAAAAGATTTGGGGGTTCTGGTAGATAACAGACTTTATTTATAGCTGTAGCAAACAATGCCAGGTAGCAACAGCTAGAGCTAGCAAGATATTGTCTTGTATAAAGAGGGGAATGGAATCAAGAGAGAAAAATATTATTCTCCCTCTTTACAAGGCACTGGTAAGGCCATATTTGGAATATGCGGTGCAGTTTTGGAATCCCATATACAAAAGGGACATCTTGGAAATTGAGTCAGTTCAGAGAAGGGCAACTAAATTAATAAGGGGAATGGAGGGGCTTGAATATGCAGGCAGATTAGACAAGTTAGGGCTGTTTACATTGGAGAAGCGGCGGTTGCGTGGGGACATGATAACCTTATACAAATATATTAATGGCCCATACAGTGAACTCTCTGGTGCATTGTTCACTAATAGGTCATATCAGAGGACTCGTGGACATCCTTTAAGGTTGGAAGAAAAGAAGTTTCATCTTCAAGTTAGGAGAGGTTTCTTTTTCAGTGAGAACGGTGAAACTGTGGAACTGTCTTCCAGCAGAGGTGGTAATGGCAAGTTCATTGAATAACTTTAAAAAAGGCCTGGATAAGTTTCTAAAACTAAGAAATATTGAGAATTACTGGTATTAATGCATATAGATCTGGTTGATCCAGGGATACTTTCCGATTGCCGTTTGGAGTCAGGAAGGAATTTTTCCCCCCTTTTTTAGCTGGGGTTTTTTGCCTTCCTCTGGATCAACTGTTAGGTAGGGTTAAAAAAAAAAAAAAAAAAAGGGAATAGGTTGGACTTGATGGACGAATGTCTTTATTCAACCTTAATTACTATGTTACTATGTTACTATTAAAGGGTTACTGATGGAGGACATCTGTTTCTAGAAGTGTACCTATTAAAGGGATACTGATGGAGGTCATCTGTTTTTAGACGTGTACCTTTCAAAGGGATACACCTAGCCTACTACTTGCAAACCACTTTTCGTTATTCTAAGGGCAGTAGTGCTATGTAGCTGTAATGGCCAAAACAAACTCTGCCCACGCGTGTAACCCTTTACAGCACTATAACTGGTTTTCTATAGATAAAGCTGCACATCAGTAAAATAAATGCAGATTTTCTTATTACACTCACAGGTTTAAAAACGTCCGGTTCAGGAAACATTTCTGGGTCCCGATGAATCCAATAAGGTGATAGCATCAGCAGGTCTCCAGATGGAATTAAGTAATTCTACAGCAACAGGAAAGAAAATGGTTAAAAGTCTAATGTGACCCTGAGATAAAACACATTCACACATTAGATGGAGGAAGATGCTGCAAGACACAGTACAGCAGAGTGACCTACATGAATTTTGATTGGTTGAATCACTTTCCTGGTGATGGCTCCAGGGGATCTCAGGCGTATCGCCTCCAGCACACAGCTTTTCACAAATGGAAGCTTCTTCAGGTCCGATTCGGTGACGTTTAATGGGTTTTTAGCTGAGTTAAAGGCAGAATGTTTTTCACTTTGGCAGATAAAACAATGTATCACATTGTGGGACTATGGAACCATTCATTACATATAAATTGTCTATAGAACACTCCTACGTCTGGGTACACACAGTCCGATCCAAACAAGGTTTACATTTAAGAAACCCTCTGGCTCTGGGTCCTAGTATTGCTGCACCCCCTGCATAATTCACCCATATAGTTGTTTTTTCCAGTAAAATATTTTATAACAGGTTTTAACTACTGATAAAAATGAATGTGGTGATATAGAAATCCTATTTATGGTCTATTAAATGAATTCAATCATTCCCCTAAAAAAAAAAAAATCTGGTTTAGTTCTATTTAAATTTATTATAACAAGGGACAATTACAGTTTAGGTGGGGGAGTAGATACTTTGTAAACAATGTTTAATATAGCTGGTAATATTTGTATGGCTATAAGAGGTGATTACAATGATCTGCTATCTCCTCTGCAGCCTCCACACTTGCTACAAAATGACAATTGAGTTTAGACCAATCACATCCAAGTAGCACTCCATTTTCTTATAGGAATGTGGTTCTAGCCAATCAGATTAATTTAAAGCAGAGCCTGCTGCTAGATGTTAATTCCCAAATAATGATACACTATTGCATTAGTTGCAGGGTTTGCTACCCTTTAAATTTGTCACATGTTTAATTTGAACAATCAATGTCTTTGAATGTGACATTTGTTGTAAACTTTAATAGGAATTTTGATTCAGAACAGACTGGGGGCCTAGTCCTTGGTGGAGCCATCCGTGGCAGATTAGATGAGGATATGAGCAAAGTAACAACATGATATTGAAGTTATTAAAGATCATAGCTTCTTAACGCCATCCTTTCAGTAAGAACGCCATGCATGACAAGTTAGTATTGTTAGCTGTTAAACAGGACAGCTGTTCTAATAATGACCAGACACACAAAGACTTGGTGATAAACTGGAGATTTCAATGTCATGTCTAACATTTCTGAAATTATATTATTTATTTTAAGTTTTATTTATTTAACGTATGCTGGTACAAATGAGCTCTAGCAATGTAGCATTGCCATCTAGTGGCATTCTTTAGAAGTGCATAACCAGAATAAATGAATTATCGTTAGATGTAAAAAGTTCAGCACTACCGTAATTACATTTCCTTAAAGGGGGAGTGAAAGACACTGGTCTTTTCTATAGAAAGGAAAAGGTAGCGACCAGGGGTGCTGGATTTTTATTTCCTTTTATGTCACTCATACTATATACAGAAAATACCTGCCAAATGATTTTAGGCACATCTCTTATCAGCTGTCCTTGGCCCATACAGAGCTGAGGTAAAAAATAAACAGGGAGATTCAATAAAAGGTCTTATCATTTAAAATGGTGCTAATTTTGCCCCAACCAATCAGATCTTATTTAACATTTGAAAGCTAACTTCTGATTGGTTGGGGCAAAATTAGCACCATTTTAAATGATAAGAACTTTTATTGAATAACCCTGAAAGTGACCTAAATATCAATAATCATTTTGCCTTTTCGGTATTAAAGGGCATGTCCACCCTTAATATAAACTTTTGTCCTCTAATAGAATACCTTCCCCCAGCCCCAACCGCTATAAAACAAATTTAAGAAAGTGACCAGATCTTTACTTACCTTCCCTCTCTCCTCTGACGCCCGGCTAAGAGGCAGCCAATCACGGACGTGGCTGCCGGCTTCTCAGAATGCCGGGGTAGAGAGGGAAGGTAAGTAGAGTTAGGGGAACTTTCTTAAAATTATTTTTTATCGGTTGGGGCTGGGGGAAGATATACTAATATATGGGCAAGGGGTTTTATGGTAGGGGGAGGGATCGCAAAACGGGAGGGAGAGTGAGGGAAAGGGAGAGGGAGGGGGAGGGAGGGGGAGAAGGGCTGCAGTACGCATGCCAAAACTTCTCCCGAAGGCGAGATAGGAGGCAGAGTCCTATATGGACTCTGCTATCCTCCTGATGATAAATCTACCCTTACATCCTACCTATCTGGTAACCAGCAAAGTATTTGATAGTTTAATTTGCACTGCATAAGTCTCACTCCATCATTATACCCATTCCATTGTATCTGTGTGTTACCCACCTAACTAGATTGTAAGCTCTATGGGGCAGGGACCTCCGTTCCTTTTGTGGCAAGGCTCTAGCACTTCTATTTATATAAGTTATATATTTATGTACTGAACTATCTATGTATTTATACCCCTTGTATGACTTTATTGTATTTTATACTGTACTGCACTGTGTCCCCATGTGGCGCTATATAAATAAACATATACATACATACATACATACATACATACATACATACATACATACATGGTCCTTGAATCACTTGTCATCTGTTCCGAAAGATCTGTACAATCTGTACTGATCCCTAGAGTGTTTAAATACAGCGAGATGCAATATAGGGGAAAATAATTGCAAAGCCCATGCTAACCAGTGTAATAAAGGGTAAGCTAGAGTTTTGTGCTGATTTTGCATTACGCCATATACACTGCGCCATATACAAAGTGGCTCATTTATCCAGAGCCGCAATCGCTCTGGTTAAATGCTCCTATCACGATTCAATATCGCGTTCGTGAATCTGGGTAAATACCGGATTTTAACAGCAGCTATTAGCTGGCATTAAAATCCAGCACTAAAACTAGCGCAAACATGATTTTGAATCGTGAGCGTCGGATGCACGGGTAATTTTTGCATAACCCGCGCATCAATCGCTAATATGGCGTTAAAGTCACGTTACCGGTAGTGAACCGATATTTGCCAAGCCAGTCTGGGTAAATCGGCCCCAAAGACTTTTTAAAATAGCACAGTGCCAGCAATGCAATAAATTAAGCGATTATTATTGCGCTCGTTTTTTGCACCAATATTAAAGCTTTTCAATCGTGGCTTTATAGCCGCAACTTACCGCTCATTCCCACAATGCAATAGCAGTCATTAGGTGGTTACTACATTGTGGGAACAAGTGCAAGTCATGTGCCCTTTAGACATGAATCTTAATAGTTTCCTTGGAAACCAAATAGAAAACGGTCTGCCCTTTTATTCCCCAAGGCCAATCCACTTGTTCCCATTGGATGATACTGACGCATGGGCCCTTGTATGAAGTGGCCATGTCAGTTTCTTAATGCAGCAAATTACAGCCAAATATGTGTTCTAATTGCTATGGGTTACTAAGCTATTCACTCATGTTATTACAGCCTGTAACCATCACTGTACATAATTGGGGCTAGTTCTAGTAGTTTTGTTATCTTGTATGTCGCCATTTGAGTGAAAGACTAGAAATGATCTTCCTTACTGTGGTTCAGGTCATTGTACTGCTTGGATAAGGATTCCCCTTGTTTCTAGGGGAGTCCGTACTCACACCTTTCACTTTTACTCTCTCTTACGCAATGCTTCACGATGCTTACTCACGTTTTCCTGGCAATGAGGTTTGTTGGCTCGAGAACAATTACAGATGGTAGATTATTCTTATTAAAGGCATCTCTTAGACAATTGGTCCTCCTGCTCTCCACCACAATTGTAAATAATTTTTACATATACACACAGTCTCTGTGTATGGTTTACAGTCTCAAGTTTCAAAGGACATGAATCCTCATATCTATCAGTAAAGCAGGTTCCCGCACAACTTTTCTTTCTTTAAAGGGCATGTCCACCCTTATAATAAACTTTTAGCCTATAATAGAACACCTTCCCCCAGCCCAACCGCTATAAAATAAATTTAAGAAAGTGACCAGATCTTTACTTACCTTCCCGGCCTTCTGCTTGCAAGACACTGCAAGCAGGGGGTGGGACCGGCAGCCGTGTCCGTGATTGGCCAATCACGGACGCGGCTGCCGGCTTCTCAGAATCCCGGGCGAGAGAGGGAAGGTAAGTAGAGTTCGGGGGTCTTTCTTAAAATTATTTTTTAGCGGTTGGGGCTGGGGGAAGATATACTAATATATGGGCAAGGGGTTTTATGGTAGGGGGAGGGATCGCAAAACGGGAGGGAGAGTGAGGGAAAGGGAGAGGGAGGGGGAGGGAGGGGGAGAAGGGCTGCAGTACGCATGCCAAAACTTCTCCCGAAGGCGAGATAGGAGGCAGAGTCCTATATGGACTCTGCTATCCTCCTGGTGGGCAGTTTTTGGGACTTTGGGGGGGGACTACAGGAGAACCTTATGGAGCTGGGATGTGAGGTAAGGATTTTATTACACTACATGGGGCCATTAGTGGGGGGGATTATAGTTTTGGGGGTGGACATGCCCTTTAAATTTCCCCAGGTGAAGACTTCTAACGCTTAGCCATAAAGCACAGTAAATGGATAAATTGCCTGAAAAGATTTATCCCCAAAACTATATACCATAAACAATGTACAATATAAACTACAGTATATACCATAAACAATGTACAATATAAACTACAGTATATACCATAAACAATTTACAATATAAACTACAGTATATACCATAAACAATGTACAATATAAACTACAGTATATACCATAAACAATGTACAATATAAACTACAGTATATACCATAAACTATATACAATATAAACTACAGTATATAACATGAACTAATAACCATAAACTACAGTATATACCCTAAACTATATACAATATAAACAATAGTATATACCCTAAACTATATATAATATAAAGTACAGTATATACCATAAATTATGTACAATATAAACAACAGTATATACCATAAACTATATACTATAAACTACAGTATATACCCTAAACTATATACCACAAACTGTATACAATATAAACTACAGTATATACCCTAAACTATATATAATATAAACAACAGTATATACCATAAACTATATACCATAAACTATGTACAATATAAAATACAGTATATACCCTAAGCTATATATAATATAAACAACAGTATATACCATAAACTATATACCACAAACTATATACAATATAAACTACAGTATATACCCTAAACTATATATAATATAAACAACAGTATATACCATAAACTATATATAATATAAACAACAGTATATACCATAAACTATATACCATAAACTACAGTATATACCCTAAGCTATATATAATATAAACAACAGTATATACCATAAGCCAGACTAGAAGCAGAGATTTTTCTGACTGAAAAATACAAACCATATATATTGTCATTCTTTCGGTTCGTAGATGACATATTGATATTATGGACAGGCCCAGAAGAGAGCCTAAGAGAGATGATGTTACGAGCTAATCAACATCACAAGTCCATAAAATTTACATATGTTTATTCAAAAACCGAAATAAATTTCCTCGACGTAAAATTGTTTGTAGATAAATATAACATACGCACCACACTGCACCGAAAGGAAACAGATCGAAATAATCTGCTACATGCAAACAGTTATCACAATCCCAGAGTGTTTTCCAGGGTTCCACGCAGCCAGTTCATGAGAGCTAAACGTATATGCTTGACTGAACTGGGATACGTGGATGCAGCAAGTAAATTGACTACAAGACTTACTGAAAGGGGATATGACCCCAGAGTAATACAAAAAGCTAGAGACCACTAATTGCCACTATCACTATTGATATGTTAATGGAGGGTGGGACCTTCACCTCTATAAAGGAAGGCCCCTTGCACTATTTTTGTAAGCTTGATAAAGGCGCCGAAACATGTCGCTTTGTACACATTAAATATTATTGCAGTTCACACTTGCTGCTTGTGGCTTGTCTACATTTTGTTTCTGGAAGCTGTATTCTGCCACCTAAGACAGAGTGGAGTAGATTTGAAGCCGAAAAGGACAATTAACCCTGTGAGTATCTACACCAGTTCGATTTGAAATTGCACACACAGTACAGATAGACTGACAGATAGATAGATATGTGCTTAGTTTGTAAGCTCTTTGGGGCAGGGCCTGATGTAATTGTAAAGTACCACGGAAGATGTTGGCGCTATATAAAACCACAATAATAATAATACTTACTACAAGCTCCAATACTAT
>CM033473.1:277266718-277303984 GCA_019447015.1 Hymenochirus boettgeri | reverse complement strand
TATAAAACCACAATAATAATAATACTTACTACAAGCTCCAATACTATATTACTATGTAACTGTTATACAGACATTATGGGTAGGGTATAAAGGTTGGACTAGATGGACATATGTCTTTATACAACCTCCAATACTATGTTACTATGTAACTTATACAGACATTATGGGTAGGGTATAAAGGTTGGACTAGATGGATGTATGTCTTTATACAACCTCCAATACTATGTTGCTATGTAAAAGGTGTCAGTATGAGATTGTATTAAAACAATGGGAGCCAAAAAGACAAGAAAAATATTACTTGTTTGGGGACAGGTGTGAAACTAATCACATGTCACATATACTATTATTAGTATATTAAGGTAACACGGATAGGTGTAAAATGTGTGCTGGTAAAAAGGTAACATCTCATTGGCTGCTGAAAATTAACAGCACAGACACATTTTTGCACCTCATATTAAGTGCCTCATTGGGGGTCATTTTTTCTTATGGTGATAGTTATGTATTACCCCTGAGTGTACCGCCCTTATGAGTTTTTGAGGGTGATACACAGGTCCTGTATATTAGCTGTGCCCCTCACTCTTGGTACCACATATCAAATAAGCCTGAAAGTGTTTAGTTGCACATTTTCCTCACGGTCAGTAAAATTGGCAGTTACCACAAATACATTTCATTGTTTTATATATTCCAATACTGTAAATACAGCCAATTGAAGTGATATGTCTGGGTTCTTTAAGGTCTGGGGTGTTATTGACCAAAAGGAAATTAATATAATCTCTTTAATTTTATCTTTTTGTAGCAAACGTCCGTCCCAAAACAACACCCACTGAAAACCCTTTTAGGTGCAGTGTTGCCATCTGGTATAAAGGGTCTGAAGGAGCACATGTCCGTCCCAAAGAAAGACCCACTGGAAACCCTTTCAGGTGCACAGTTGCCATCTTGTATTAAAGGAACTGTAAACCTAAAAAACAAGTGTTTGCCAATCGTTTCTATTATTCACAGGGAGGTGAGAACACTTATTCTTACCTCCCTGTAAATAATAGTTTGCTCAGGGGACACAGCTGAACTTACCTTACATGGCGATAATCACTTTTAAATTAATCTACAATGAGAAGAGCACGGAGATTTACTAAGTTTATATTATACACTTAACAAAAGATAACACAAGGTCGATCTAACACCTTTCACCCCTGGCCTATCCCACTGTAAGTTGCTATGTCCAAGAACTTTGTAAATACCAATGGACAAGGCAAGATGATGAAATACAGCTCAGCCAATTGTGCTTTAGACTAACCTCCCCCACTGATATTGCCAGCATTGTACATAATCTGCTCCCCATGTAATATTTTTAGATCTGTTGACTTTCGAAGTCAGACAGTATTTCTATTGAAAAGGGAAACTTAGGCCTGAAAATAACATTAAAGTGACACTATACTGAAAGAATGACTTTGCCTCATCTTAATCTTGGGCAAAATTTTGCTTCCTCCAAAATTAAAAGTCCTTGTTAACCACCTATCGCACTTTTGCCTTAGATAACCACTACTTTAATAGAAGCATTCTCATGGTCCACTAATTCCCTAACTTTCCAGTTACCTTTATATCTATAAACGCGCCACATTTAGATATTACCAATCCAACCAGACCCTTTTTGCTATTAGGAACTCACCACCCTGTGAGATACAATTAATCCTGGCAGCAAATTCAGGAACTCTCAGCCCTTTTCGGTGGGTGGAGATGGTCCACTACACACCAATCATGTCAGGGTTAATTAAACGATCCCCCCCCCTAATGATCCACTCCCCAAACTTGCTGCGCCATTGCTAACTGCATATACCTACTCACTTCCCTACTCTGCTATAGCATTGTGGCGGCTAGAAGCAGACACCAACCAATGACATTAGCCGCCCCTTTACTGTTGCCTAATTCCACCCATATTGCCTACCCCATTTTAACATCCATATCAACCATTCTCTCTTCTTTTAAATTTTGGGCTTCATATGGCTTTTTAACGGGATCAACCATTCTCCTTCCCACTTTCCTTTTTACTCTGTCCTGCCTAAACCTGCGTATCCTCCCTAACGTTAGCCCAGTCGTGAGAACTGTTTAAAAACCATGTTCTGCTTTACCTGAGTACATATACTTTTTCATCAACAGGCACCATTTCTCCCGTCTAGATCATAAGGGTTCTAGCCAGCAAGATCCTAAGGGAACATTTGCCCGAGTTCAGTTGCTTGAGGCGCTACCCCGGTGGAAAAACAGGAAGAGACCATTGAACCCTGTCCTCAAGCCTGATCAATCTAAGGAAGGATCAGTGAACTGAAAGATAGAACTGGAGCCTATTACACAGGCACTGGAACGGCTAAAGTTATAATCGAGTAACAGTACAGTACTTCTCTCCTTATTGATACTATACACAACAATGTAGAATTCGTCTCATTGTATTGTGTTTGTCCTACTGGAATACTTTAAACTAAAGAAAACCTATTCCATTCTGTAAATAAATATATTTCTTATTCCCTGTGTAAAGGGCCTAAGAGAAACTAAAGGATGGATGTGTTCATTCCATAAAGATAGTTACCAGGTAAAATATGGGGTTTGGAGTCTTTAATTATAACTGAGCTGAAAAGGGCAGGGGCCCTCCGCCGGCGGGGGGGATGTACTGAATAGGTCTACTCTAGCGTGTCTCCTAAACTGTTCACGAGTGATCCCCACAGTCCGATTGTTACTGATATTCTTCTTGTACATGCGTGGCTGACTTGATTCATGGTTGTACAATTTACTTTTTGGCCATCTATGTTAAGTTATGGGTGCTTACCGTGCGGATCATCAATGATGCCTGACTGAACATCCTAGCTCCATACATTACGATTTTTGCTGAAACTACTTTTTTGTGCATATTGTTGCGGCTCGGGTCGGGTCCACAATCCACATGTGTACGCCCCTGTACTTCCAATTGATCCAGAGATTAGTCTGATTGCCACTTACAGGGGGATGTACAATATGTAGTTTGGATACTTTCCTAACACTGACGCTCTGTCCCAGGCCGGTCTGGCCCGCTTTTTCCACTAGCCACCGGCCCTACTGTGTGGAGGGGGCAGACCAGAGAATAGTGGCAAGCAGCTAGTAGGTAAGTATCTAACTACCTACTGTATGTCAGGGTAAGGAGCTAGCATTTTAGGTCCAGAACCCAAAGGGAACGGGTCTGAACAGAAAACCACACACAGATCAGTATTTTGTTTACTCCCACCACCCTTTAGATCACAAGCTGGGTGTCATCAGAACCCGTGCAACAAGAGCTGAGAAACATCCCCACTAGCACGAGGCGAAGGCTAAAGAAATGAAACATCTCAGAGGAGCCCTTAAAACAATTCTTGGTGGATATCCAGACTGGGCCTTTGTCAAAAACGTAGAAGGAAAGAAAAGAACACAATCCAACAGTTCAGGGGAAAGGCAAGACAGGAGAAAGAACATGGTCATCCCATATGTAGCAGGGGTCTCCGAAATGAAAAAGAATTTTCAAAAACAACACCGTATCCCTGTCTGCTTTAAACCGAACACACTGAGCAGCATTGGTACAAATCCGAAGACCCAATACCGAAAACACAAGAAAAGCAACATGATATACACAGTGCAGTGAAGAATTCTCTGATTTGTATGGTGGAACCAAATAGCACCTGCATCAACGTATGCCCATCCAGAATCAAGAGCCAATTCCTCTGGTCGGAATAGAGGTAGGGGGGTTCGACACCAACTGTCTGCCATGTAACATCGTTTTTTTGACACCTTACTCTGGGCGTTCCTATAACACCTCTTAGCCACTATCCATCACCCCCTTAACACCTGCTGTGATATGCTAGGGGATTTTCCAGGGTACATAATTGCCACAGATTCTTGTACAAGTCATTCTGAATTGAGAAAGCCAGTCGGATGACTAGCGAAACGTCTTCAAGAACTAAACTTCAAGTCCAGTTGATCTAATTGAATACAACAGTATATCAGACTGGTACTTCCTCCCTCTGGATCAACTCTGGGATAGGAGGAATTTTAAGATGGATGTAAATAGATGAACATAGTTGGACCAGTGTGATAGCAGCAAGGTTAATGGAGACTTGTCTTAACGTCCCGAGTAGATCCAGGATTATTCCGATTGCCACAGGGAGTCAGGAAGGAATTTTCCCCCCTTATGGGGTTTTTCATCCTTCCTCCTCTGGATCAACTCTCAGTTGGGACATGGGGGTGGGTGTTGGGTTTAGTGTAAAAATAAAACACATGAATAAATTCATAATAAAACAAACATCTGTGTCTGGATTTTTCTTCCCTTTATATTTCCCTGTGTAAGATGGAATTAGACTATGGTTGGAAAGGATATTCCATCTTAGTTATAGACTTCAATGGTCATCGAGACTCTGTGTGTAAGATAAATATCTAAACAATTTATTTCATTTAAATGTGTCACCAGATGATAATTCCCAGTGGGAATAAGTTAATGGGTCCCAGGACCAATAGAATTTTGCTCAAATTAAAAAAACAAGAGTTTTAATTGGCTAAAATACATCCTAGTTTAAAGAAGAACTATACAGCCTTCAACCCAACCAAGCACATCCTCCCTTATTGTACCTTATTCACTATGTTGGGTATGTTTTGATCATTTAGGTATAATTGTTCAGGTAGGTATAGACTGGACCAGTAGGTGTGTTTACCTGTGTCTGTATGGGTTTAAGCCAAATGTTTTTGTGATTAGTACTGTAAAAATTGATGTTAAAGGGTATCTCCACTGAAAGATACTGTAATTTGTCCATTTAGTTTTATTGAAGAATGGGAGGTAAAGGGCTGTGTTTTTACCTCCATTCTTTAATAAATGATCGGAGCCAGAGAGAAGGTAACTATTTACCCAATCGCTCCCTCCCCCGGCCGCGTAGTCTGACAGGTCCCCGACGAACTCACACTTGTGCGTAGAAGACAGAGCCCAATATGTGGTAAAATCATTGGCACAAACTCTGAATAAATGGTTGCCACAACAGACTCTAACCATAAAGGCATAAAGGGTTGGCACCTATGATGCTAATAAATGGTTGGCACCAGATACTGGTAAAATTGTTTGCACAAGCTCTGATAAGTGGTTGCACGCAAACTGGTAAAATCATTGACCACAGACCCAAATAAATGGTTGGCACCAGCCTCTAATAATGGTTGGCATACAGATACTGGTAAAATCGGTAGCACAACTCTGATAAATGGTTGGCACCAGATCTAATAAATGGTTGCCACACAGATACTGGTAAAATCATTATGGCACAGACCCAATAAATGGTTGGTACCCAGACTCTAATAAATGGTTTGACACCGATACTGTAAAATCATGGCACAAACTCTGATAAAGGGTTGGCAGCCAATTTGGTAAAATCATGGCACAAACTCTAATAAATGTTTGGCACACAATACTGGTAAAATCATGGCACAAACTCTGATAGGGTTGGCAGCCAATTTGGTAAAATCATGGCACAAACTCTAATAAATGTTTGGCACACAGATCCTGGTAAATCATTGGCAAAAACTCTGAAAACAGTTTGGCACCCAATCTGATAAAATCATTGGCACAAACTCTAATAAATGTTTGGCACACAGATACTGGTAAAATCATGTCAAAAGCTGTGATAAATGTAGGCACACATACACACACACTGTTTGTCGCTGGATGGAGAGGATACATTTTCAGGTCCTTCCTGGCTGCTGCCTTCCTCCAGCCCCATCAATGAGAGGACAGCACCAGGCTGTCAGAGTGACGTCAGATGCGGCACTCCCTCCCTCTCCACCCGGGGGATGTGGTTTTAAAAAAAAATGCAAAATTATTTTTTTGGGGGTGAATGGCCTGGCTGACGCTGTCTGTAATGTGCCATCTGAGTTTCTTGTCTCACATTTCCTCATTAGAGAAGCGCACCTAATGTGTATCAGTACGTGTGGATTTTCGGTTCCTAGGAATGCCCCAATCAAGTGGAATGCATTTACCTGTACGGATGGGTTGTTGTTTTTAATGTTTTTATTTTGTTAATCGGCTTTGGCGTTACAACACTCACTTCCCCTAAATTTTATAAAGGGGATTTTTATACATTCATTCAGTTAGTGTGCCGGGTCTTCTTTGTTTGTTTCTATAGGACCAAGTGCACCTCTCCCATTGTGGGTTATAATTTATAATGCAAGCCTTGTAACTGGTAATAGTTATTAGAATCCTAGCAATCACGGCAGATTGTGAGTCCTTTACCTGGCTATACAATCAGCTGGATCTGCAGCTTTGATTCCTAACCATCAGACAGGGCCCGCCTCTCTAATGAGGCAAGGTGCAGCACATTAAAGAGCACACCCTGTAAGGAGGCAGCAGTTTTTGATGCCAGAAAAAAAAATCATCTGGCATCATGTGCCTGGGGCCCAGATGCCAGGGCCCCCCAAAAAATGCTGATTGTAAAAAACACATATTCTTGGGAGATACTGTCACTTTAAATAGGAGGGGAAACAAGACTTACATTGCAGAATTGCCTCCTCTTCTAACTAGCAATTCATTTCATCAAATCAATGTTAGCCCTTCAGATCAAAAATCATGTTGGGCATCATTTTCCGTCACTGAGGGCATCTAACACACCATCCTGGGCATCATTTACCAGTCATTGTGGGCATTATTTTACCACTTTGTGTGTATAACCACCCACTCTTCTGGCAGCTCACCCCTTCGGCGACATGGCGAGGGGGGCAGCATTTGGAATTTCTTTTCAAGTAATCTTTAATATGATCCTGTAAGTACCCAGTCTTCAAATAGATTTGGGGCAATTTAAATGTCACGCCCTTTCTTTGTGCTACATATAAGCCTTGCACTCGCACTTACTGCAGGTCTGCCCACACAGTAAAAGTGGTGTACGCACAAAAATCTGCTGGAAATAAGTACTGTGGTGTGTAGCGCACAAAATGTCATTTTGTATGTGCACAGCAAATATATTTCTGTGCATACAGCTGGTTTTAAGTTAGAGGGAACATTGCAGGACAATAATGATTCCATTATTGGCTTGTGTATGAAAATCACCACAAACCTCCACTATTATCAGTAGCTTTGGATGGTGCCATTTGTAACTGCCAGTCTACGTGCATTTCCCACTCTCCTTGTATGTTTGTACCTACCGGATTAGCGTTGGCTTGTGATGCCCCAAAGTAGGAGGCTGTTATTATAGGTTGAGTTCCCTTTCAGTTGTGTCCAATACGTGTTGATGTACAGTCTGGGATACAGAGGAAACACACACAGGTGAGACAATGCTAGACAGATTGTTCACAACAAATATTCCTAAACGTTCAAATAATAACCCTTAAAGGGATATGTCAGCCATTCTGTCCATCACTGCATAGCACACTGCTAGTGGTGAGACAATGTCACAAAGCCCTATTGGCTGTACCACATCCTGCTTTGATTTGGTTGGAACAGCTTAAAGGCCAAGATATATCGGATCTGCAAAGGGGAATGCAGGCAGGCTTGGGAGGTGCTGGGGACAAGCTCCTTGTACCTGACAGAAAATTTGGAACCGATCTCATCTTCAAATATTCAATTATCAGAACACTAAGCTTGATCCAGGGAGCCGAGTTGCTGTCATGTTTCTCTTAACGTTTAATTTGCCTTTAGTTCTACTGTAATGTGCACAGTAATGACAAGGAGACATCAGATGGCAGCTACAGAGATTTATCTGACAAACGCATAGTACACATTATTTTATACCCTTCCTCAGTGTAACAAGATCATTTCCATAATTATATTAACACCTACCAGTGCTCTAAAGGAATAGTTCCATGAAAAGTGAACTATTCCTTAATATATTGATTGAAGACCGGTAGGTTAAGGAGCTATGCCTACATTCCGTTCTTTAATCAATATCTCAGGAGCCAGGGACAATGATATCAGAACTTACCTTTCGTGCAATCCTCCGCAGCAGAACTGACATGTCCCGACCGCTTCCCTGGTTCTAATCAACTACAGTGTGCATCATGATATGCCCACTATAGTTGATTAGAAACCAGGAGCGGTCAAGAATTTTCAGTGATGCTGTGGTGGATTGTGCAAAAGGTAAGTTTCTGCTATCTTCGTCCCTGTTATTGAGAACGGGAGGTAGGGCATAGCTCCTTACCTACCGGTCTTCAATCAATACATTAAGGAATAGTTCACTTTTCAAGTGAACTATTTCTTCAACTCCAGTTTTTCAGCAAGCTCAAAGCCCATACAGGGGGTCAACAAAATGACCAAAACTATTTTCGGAGAAATTTTCCACCAACCCCATGTTTAGTCCCTTTCTCTGCAGATTTCAAGGGAAAGATCGAAGGCTCCATTCGTTGCATTCAATCAGAAATCCGACTGAAAAAAACATCTGCCGCGTGAATGGCTAGTTTACCCCCTACCTGTGTACAATACAATATGCAAGAGTTCTGCATCGCTCCAATTTGTCTTAAAGGCATGTCCACAACCCAAATAAACCTTTAATAAACCAACCCCCCCCCCCCCCCAAATCTCGCTAGTTAAAAAGTATCTCTGTGAATAATATACTTACCTGGACTTGTTCCCGTCAGTGACTGCGGAGGACGCCAATGTCTCAGCCAATCACTGTGCTGCTACCGGGTTTAACCACTTCTGCCTGAAAAGGGCACGGACACAGAGGTGAGGGAACGAGTCTTGGTAAGTATATTTAAGCCACAGAGACACTTTTTAACCCATGAGGACTAGGTTTTGGAGGGGGGGGTTATTTATTAAAGGTTAAATTTTAGTTTGGGCGTAGACATGATCTTTAACTACTTTTCTGCTGACAGCTTTTGACTATACAGACTCTGTGTAGGTGTATATATTTCAAGTTTCTGGCCACAGACCCTTATACTTTTCCCATATTGGGGCAGTGCCATTAAAGAAAATGTTTAAAGCCCTGTATAGCTTAAGACCAGAAAGTTCATCATCCCTTTAATAAGCTGCTCTTACTTTAGAATTTTCTTCTGGGGGATTTTTATTTTCCACTTCTGCTACAATTCTCTTAAACAGAGTTAGAAGCCATTGCTTGGAACGTGACCATCTCTAAAAAAAAAAATATATAATAATGGGAAAAAGTGCTATGTAAGTAAGATCAGAATTTGCATTCCCAGGTACAAATGGCTGGAACTTAATACAGAGATACAAGAAATCCAATGCATTCCTGGGTCTTTTTAAGAAGTCAACACAATTTATTGTGGCTTGAGAAAGGTCCCAGAACTCTGACGAAAAGTTGCCTTGTACCAACAATAATGTGTTTGACTTCTTAAAAGACACAGAGTGCATTGGATTTCTTGTATCTTTCATTAATGTGCTGCATTAAAGGGGAATGCTGGGAGCTATGTAAAACGAAGACTTACTTAGAAGAACTCTGGTAGCTGTGATCCGTACTCAAACCTTCATCAAACCTCCTGAAATGTTCAGCAAACTCCTTCAGCTCGTCCTTCCCCGTTGGCACAAGCCTTTGCAAAGAGTGTATCGACCACAGCAGGATACATGACTTGTCTGTAATAAGTCAACAATGTTGGATTATGTTTTCTCCTGAGGGGAATGAGGAGAGAAAAGGAAAATTGATTTTTAGGAAACTGTGTTTGAGTTAAATTCCTATTAAAATGAAATATATAGGATGAATTTAAGGCATTAGGGCTCCCTTTACTCACATGCAAATAGGAATGGAGACTTCTGGGTAATTTTCATGTTCCACGGTAGCCCTTAGAAAAAGGCTACACCTATCGGCAGTTGTAAAAAAATAGTTGACAGCATGATTCCAACACCAATTATGGACACAGTTAACCATTAGACCTTTTGTACAGTTGTCTGTTTAAAAATATTGGCCTGTCTGCCAAATAACTGGTTGAAAAAAAGTATGTTCATCACCATATGAGGGGCCAACATTACTTTCAGTGATATAACTGGAAAATTAAATCACATTGGGCCTTCCTTTTTAAATGGCAAATGTTCACCCTTAAAACAAAATGGGTGACTGTCATTACGGCCCAGAAAACACCTATAGAAATATAGTTCTATAACTCAGAAGCTTCCATGTTGTGTTCCAATACAACTCACAGCCCATGTCTTCAAAAGCGTAATTTTCAGTCCCTTCCCGGCGATCTGTCACTTACGTAATGTGCTAAGTACAATATCACGCAAGGGACCTAAAATCCCTTCCCGGCGCCTCCGCCCCCCTCGCCCACCCCGCGGTGGCAGCGACCACCCACCGCCGCTGCTTCCCAGCAGCCCCTCGTAACCCCCAACCTGCCGGCGAACATATGGAACAGGGGCTAGAAGCTGCTGGAAGGGGGCCGCACAGGTGGTCGCACACCCGCCGCGCACCCCTCCCCAGCACCCCTCCAAGCCCCCTGCCCGCCCGCTGGAGAGAGGAAGGGAAGGGCCCGCTGGAGGGGTGGATGCACCCTCTCCATTTCTTTCTCAGCCATCTACTGTGATGGCATCTGAGGTCCGCACGGAGTGCACCTCTTTATATATGTTTGTAGAAAACCCTAATCGTTTCTGATTGGTAAATGTTTTAATGTTGGTTTACATGCTTTACATTAACCAATCACATTTCCCCTCCTGCATTTCAAGGGTGGAGCCAGCTTCTCGCTAGAACGGAGGCAATAATTATCCTTAAATATATGATAGTAATGTATCTAATTATGTGATATATACAACAGAAGGGGTTGGGGGCAGGTCAAGTGACCTGTTTTTTGTTTTAACGGTGAAAATGCCCTTTGATGTTATCAGTCGATCATGCTGATGGGATTTTCGCTTTTTTTTATTACAAAGCATTTTTTGTTTAAAGGAGATATACACTATAACAACAATTTAAACTTAGTGTGCAGCTCCTTTTCATTTAAGCCACAGCTATACAATAAGCTATGTTTTTTTATAGTGTACATATCCTTTAAAGACTGAGGTGCAAATGTTTGTCCATACTTTTAATTTGCAGAAAATAATCAGATGTTATCTAACTGCATTAAAGTGTAACTGTGGTCTCCAATTTTTCCAAACAGTTAGGGTTATATAAAAAGCCCTGTTTGTCCTTAAAATAACCCCAAATCACATGTCTAGGTAAAATTTGTAATAAGATACTACTGGAAAGGTTTTTTTACTTCCTGTCTGTGCATGTACTTCAGTTTTCCCTAAGTGTTAACTGAGCAGCTTCTCCCCTGGGGGGGGGGGGGAGGAGAGAGGTCAGGTGATTTCACTCAACAACTGGAAGCATTAAATTTAAACATTCATCACAATAAATTTCTCACAGGCTGCACCAAAGATGAGATGCAGGGATCATTTAAAGGAAACTTGTTTTGGAGATCCCAGTTGCCCTTTTATCCAGTAAAAAGCTAACATGCCATTGGCACTTCAAAGAAAGGTATATGTACATAGGTACAGTAATATTATACAGTACAACACAAAGTCCATACCTTACCAAGCCATACAATTCCTCTGTTCCCTCTGAACTCAGCTGATCCAGGGCGTGGCTGAACTCATAGTGTATACGGTTAAAGACATGTGCAATCGGCTCTGAGACAAGCAAAGCTTTAGTTTCTCATGAATCGAACTGTGGATCTTCAGAAATCTTCCTTTTTAATTGAAGCTGAGTTAATTAGGTAGAAATAAAGGAGGGTTAAGGGATTTTACATTGTACAGACTATTGTATTTTCTTCAAATGCTACACACACACATAATTCATAAACCTGCAAGACGTTGGCTAACTGGCTGGTTTAGCTGAAAGGCAAATAATCACTTTTAAATTATCTACAATGAGAAGAGCACGGAGATTTACTAAGTTTTATTATACACTTAACAAAAGATAACAAAGGTCGATCTAACACTTTCACCCCCTGGCCTATCCGCTGTAAGTTGCTATGTCCAAGAACTTTGCCAATGGACAAGGCAAGATGATGAATACAGCTCAGCCATTGTGCTTTAGACTAAACCTCCCCCACTGATATTGCCAGCATTGTACATAATCTGCTCCCCATGTAATATTTTTAGATCTGTTGACTTTCGAGTCAGGCAGTATTTCTATTGAAAGGGAAACTTAGCCTGAAATAACATAAAGTGACACTATACTGAAAGAATGACTTTGCCTCATCTAATCTATAATTGAATACATGCCTTCAATCCAGCAAACATTTTGTTTGGAGCAGTATCCCCCCCCCTCTTTTAACCACCCCACTCCTCCCCCCTGCTTTTCCCCACAAACCAACTGTCAAGCCTGCACACAGCATTCCCACTGTCAAAACTCTGCCACCATTTCCACTGTGTGTAAAGATAAATATCTAAACAATTTATTTCATTTAAATGTGTCCACCAGATAGATAATTCCCAGTGGGAATAAGTTAATGGGGCCCAGGACCAATAGAATTTGTGCTCAAATTAAAAAAACAAGAGTTTTAATTGGCTAAAATACATCCTAGTTTAAAGAAGAACTATACTGCCTTCAACCCAACCATAGCACCATCCTCCCTTATTGTACCTTATTCACTAGGTTTGGGTATGTTATGATCATTTATGTATAATTGTTCCGGTAGGTATAGACGTGTACCTGTAGGTGTGTTTACCTGTGTCTGTATGGGTTTAGCCAAATGTTTTTGTGATTAGTACCGTAAATTGATGTTAAAGGGTATCTCCACTGAAAGATACTGTAATATTTGTCCATTTAGTTTTATTGAAGAATGGGAGGTAAAGGGGCTGTGTTTTACCTCCCATTCTTTAATAAAATGATCGGGAGCCAGGAGAGAAGGTAAGCTATTTACCCAATCGCTCCCTCCCCGGCCGCGTAGTCTGACAGGTCCCGACGAACTCACACTTGTGCGTAGAAGACAGAGCCCAATATGGTAAAATCATTGGCACAAACTCTGATAAATGGTTGCCACACAGACTCTAACCATAAAGGGGATAAAGGGTTGGCACCTAGATGCTAATAAATGGTTGGCACACGGATACTGGTAAAATTGTTGGCACAAGCTCTGATAAGTGGTTGGCACGCAAACTGGTAAAATCATTGACACAGACCCAAATAAATGGTTGGCACCCAGACTCTAATAAATGGTTGGCATACAGATACTGGTAAAATCGGTAGCACAAACTCTGATAAATGGTTGGCACCAGATGCTAATAAATGGTTGGCACACAGATACTGGTAAAATCATTGGCACAGACCCAAATAAATGGTTGGTACCCAGACTCTAATAAATGGTTGGCACACAGATACTGGTAAAATCATGGCACAAACTCTGATAAAGGGTTGGCAGCCAATTTGGTAAAATCATGGCACAAACTCTAATAAATGTTTGGCACACAGATACTGGTAAAATCATGGCACAAACTCTGAAACGGTTGGCAGCCAATTTGGTAAAATCATGGCACAAACTCTAATAAATGTTTGGCACACAGATACTGGTAAAATCATTGGCAAAAAACTCTGATAAAAGTTGGCACCCAATCTGATAAAATCATGGCACAAACTCTAATAAATGTTTGGCACACAGATACTGGTAAAATCATTGGCAAAAAGCTGTGATAAATGGTAGGCACACATACACACCACACTGTTTGTCGCTGGATGGAGATGGATACATTTTCAGGTCCTTCCTGGCTGCTGCCTTCCTCCACGCCCCATCAAGGAGCAGGGACAGCACCAGGCTTGCAGAGTGACGTCAGATGCGGCACTCCCTCCCTCTCCACCCGGGGGATGTGTTTTAAAAAAAAATGCAAAATTATTTTTTTGGGGGGGAATGGCCTGGCTGACGCTTCTGTAAATGTGCCATCTGAGTTTCTTGTCTCACATTTCCTCATTAGAGAAGCGCACCTGAATGTGTATCAGGTACATGTGGATTTTCGGTTCCCTAGGTAATGCCCCAATCAAAGTGGAATGCATTTACCTGTACGGATGGGTTGTGTTTTTAATGTTTTTATTTTGTTAATCGGGCTTTGGCGTTACATACTTCCCCCTAAATTTTATAAAGGGGATTTTTATACATTCATTCAGTTAGTGTGCCGGGTCTTCTTTGTTTGTTTCTATATGGACCAAGTGCACCTCCGCCCATTGTGGGTTATAATTTATAATGCAGCCTTGTAACTGGTAATAGTTATTAGAATCCTAGCAATCACGGCAGATTGTGAGTCCTTTACCTGGCTATACAATCAGCTGGATTCTGCAGCTTTGATTCCTAACCATCAGACAGGGCCGCCTCTCTAATGAGGCAAGGTGCAGCACATTAAAGAGCAGCACCCTGTAAGGAGGCAGCAGTTTTGATGCCAGAAAAAAAAAATCCTGGCATCATGTGCCTGGGGCCCAGATGCCAGGGCCCCCCAAAAATGCTGATTGTAAAAAACACATATTCTTGGGAGATACTGTCACTTTAAATAGGAGGGGAAACAAGACTTACATTGCAGAATTGCCTCCTCTTCTAACTAGCAATTCATTTCATCAAAATCAATGTTAGCCCTTCAGATCAAAAATCAGTGTTGGGCATCATTTTCCAGTCACTGAGGGCATCTAACACCAGTCACTGGGCATCATTTACCAGTCATTGTGGGCATTATTTACCACTTGTGTGTATAAAGCCCCTACCACTTCTGGACAAAGCATCACCCACTTCTGGCGACATGGCGAGGGGGGGCAGCATTTGGAATTTCTTTCAAGTAATCTTTAATATGATCCTGTAAGTACCCAGTCTTCAAATAGATTTGGGGCAGATTTAAATGTCAGCCCTTTCTTTGTGGCTACATATAAGCCTTGCACTCGCACATTACTGCAGGTCTGCCCACACAGGTTAAAGTGGTGTACGCACAAAAATCTGCTGGAATATAAGTACTGTGGTGTGTAGCGCACAAAATGTAATTTTGTATGTGCACAGCAAATATATTTCTGTGCATACAGCTGGTTTTAAGTTAGAGGGAACATTGCAGGACAATAATGATTCCATTATTGGCTTGTGTATGAAAATCAACACAAACCTCCACTATTATCAGTAGCTTTGGATGGTGCCATTTGTAACTGCCAGTCTACGTGCATTTCCCACTCTCCTTGTATGTTTGTACCTACCGGATTAGCGTTGGCTTGTGATGCCCACAGAAGTAGGAGGCTGTTATTATAGGTTGAGTTCCCTTTCAGTGTGTCCAATACGTGTTGATGTACAGTCTGGGATACAGAGGAAACACACACAGGTGAGACAATGCTAGACAGATTGTTCACACAAAATATTCCTAAACGTTCAAATAATAACCCTTACATGGGATATGTCAGCCATTCTGTCCATCACTGCATAGCACACTGCTAGTGGTGAGACAATGTCACAAAGCCCTATTGGCTGTACCACATCCTGCTTTGATTTGGTTGGAAGCAGCTTAAAGGCCAAGGATAATGCGGATCTGCAAAGGGGGAATGCAGGCAGGCTTGGGAGGTGCTGGGGGACAAGCTCCTTGTACCTGACAGAAAATTTGGAACCGATCTCATCTTCAAATATTCAATTATCAGAACACTAAGCCTTTGATCCAGGGAGCCGAGTTGCTGTCATGTATTCTCTTTACGTTTAATTTGCCTTTAGTTCTACTGTAAT
Source organism: Hymenochirus boettgeri (assembly GCA_019447015.1). Classification (NCBI taxonomy): domain Eukaryota; kingdom Metazoa; phylum Chordata; class Amphibia; order Anura; family Pipidae; genus Hymenochirus; species Hymenochirus boettgeri. Next base: position 277,288,378 of record CM033473.1, on the reverse strand, counting down.
GTGCACAGTAATGACAAGGAGACATCAGATGGCAGCTACAGAGATTTATTCTGACAAACGCATAGTAAACATTATTTTTATACCCTTCCTCAAGTGTAACAAGATCATTTCCATAATTATATTATAACACCTACCAGTGCTCTTAAAGGAATAGTTCACATGAAAAGTGAACTATTCCTTTAATATATTGATTGAAGACCGGTAGGTTAAGGAGCTATGCCTTACATTCCGTTCTTTAATCAATATCTCAGGAGCCAGGGACAATGATATCAGAAACTTACCTTTCGTGCAATCCTCCGCAGCAGAACTGACATGTCCCGACCGCTTCCTGGTTCTAATCAACTACAGTGTGCATGCATGATAATGCACACTATAGTTGATTAGAACCAGGAAGCGGTCAAGAATTTTCAGTGATGCTGTGGTGGATTGTGCAAAAGGTAAGTTTCTGCTATCTTCGTCCCTGTTGATTGAGGAACGGGAGGTAGGGCATAGCTCCTTAACCTACCGGTCTTCAATCAATACATTAAAGGAATAGTTCACTTTTCAAGTGAACTATTTCTTCAACTCCAGTTTTCAGCAAGCTCAAAGCCCATACAGGGGGTCAACAAAATGACCAAAACTATTTTCTGAAGATCGGGCCAGGTGGAAAATTTTCCACCAACCCCATGTTTAGTCCCCATTTCTCTGCAGATTTCAAGGGAAAGATCGAAGGCTCCATTCGTTGCATTCAATCAGAAATCCGACTGAAAAAACATCTGCCCGTGAATGGCTAGTTTAACCCCTACCTGTGTACAATACAATATGCAAGAGTTCTGCATCGCTCCAATTTGTCTTAAAGGGCATGTCCACAACCCAAATAAACCTTTAATAAACCAACCCCCCCCCCCCCAAATCTCGCTAGGTTAAAAAGTATCTCTGTGAATAAATATACTTACCTGGACTTGTTCCCGTCAGTGACTGGCGAGGACGCAATGTCTCAGCCAATCACCGTTGCTGCTACCGGTTTACCACTTCTGCACGAAAGGGCACGGAGCACAGAGGTGAGGGAACGAGTCTTGGTAAGTATATTTAGGAGCCACAGAGACACTTTTTAACCCAATGAGGACTAGGTTTTGGAGGGGGGGGTTATTTATTAAAGGTTAAATTTTAGTTTGGGGCGTAGACATGATCTTTAACTACTTTTCTGCTGACAGCTTTTGACTATACAGACTCTGTGTAGGTGTATAGTATTTCATAGTTCTGGCCACAGACCCTTATACTTTTCCCATATTGGGGCCAGGTGCTCATTAAAGGAAAATGTTTAAAGCCCTGTATAGCTTAAGACCGAAAAGTTCATCATCCCTTTAATAAGCTGCTCTTACTTTAGAATTTTCTTCTGGGGGATTTTTATTTTCCACTTCTGCTACAATTCTCTTAAACAGAGTTAGAAGCCATTGCTTGGAACGTGACCAATCTCTAAAAAAAAAAAAAATAATAATAATAAATGGGAAAAAGTGCTATGTAAGTAAGATCAGATTGCATTCCCAGGTACAAATGGCTGGAACTTAAATACAGAGATACAAGAAATCCAATGCATTCCTGGGTCTTTTTAAGAAGTCAACACAATTTATTGTTGCTTGAGAAAGGTCCCAGAACTCTGACGAAAAGTTGCCTTGTACCAACAATAAATTGTGTTGACTTCTTAAAAAGACACAGGAGTGCATTGGATTTCTTGTATCTTTCATTAATGTGCTGCATTAAAGGGGAATGCTGGGAGCTATGTAAAACGGAAGACTTACTTTAGAAAGAACTCTGGTAGCTGTGATCCGTACTCAAAACCTTCATCAAACCTCCTGAAATGTTCAGCAAACTCCTTCAGCTCGTCCTTCCCCGTTGGGCACAAGCCTTTGCCAAAGAGTGTATCGACCACAGCAGGATACATGACTTGTCTGTAAATAAGTCAACAAGTTGGATTATGTTTTCTCCTGAGGGGAATGATGGAGAGAAAAGGAAAATTGATTTTTAGGGAAACTTGTGTTTGAGTTAAAGATATCCTATTAAAAATGAAATAATATAGGATGAATTTAACTTACCCAGTACAACACAAAGTCCACATACCTTACCAAGCCCATACCACCATACCATTCTGTTCCCTCTGAACTCAGCTGATCCAGGCGCGTGCTGAACTCATAGTGTATACGGTTAAAGAACATGTGCAATCGGCTCTGAGACAAGCAACGCTTTATTTCTCATGAATCGAACTGTGGATCTTCAGAAAATCTTCCTTTTAATTGAAGCTGAGTTAATTAGGTAGAAATAAAGGAGTGTTAAGGGATTTAACATTGTACAGACTATTGTATTTTCTTCAAATGCTACACACACACATAATTCATAAACTGCAAGACGTTGGCTAACTGGCTGGTTTAAGCTGCAAAAGGCAAATAATCACTTTTAAATTAATCTACAATGAGAAGAGCACGGAGATTTACTAAGTTTAATTATACACTTAACAAAAGATAACATAAGGTCAATCTAACACCTTTCACCCCTGGCCATTCCGCGTGTTGCTATGTCCAAGAACTTTGCCAATGGACAAGGCAAGATGATGACATACAGCTCAGCCAATAGTGGCTTCAGACACTAACCTCCCCCACTGATATTGCCAGCATTGTACATAATCTGCTCCCAGTGAATATTTTTAGATCTGTTGACTTTCGATGTCAGGCAGTATTTCTATTGAAAAGGGAAACTTAGGCCTGAAAATAACACTAAAGTGACACTATACTGAAAGAATGACTTTGCCTCACCTTAATCTATAATTGAATACATGCCTTCAATCCAGCAAACATTTTGTTTAGGAGCAGTATCCCCCCTCCCCTTTAACCACTCACCCACTTCCATCCGACAGCACCTGACACCATTCAGCTACAGTAAAACTACTCACAGAAGAATAGTTTTTGAGAAGCAAGAACTTGATTGACAGTGAAATATAAGAAGTTTAGATTGGAATCTAAAGAAATAGGGGTCAGATCAACAAAAAATGATATAAGTGGTGGTTGGGAAGAATTATAGTTTCCATTATGGTCAATTTAAAATAACCATTTTTAGGTATAGATGCTTTAATAGAAAAGCTGGGAGGTGAAAAATACTTTATTCCTAGAAGAGGGTAGAATTATGACCACTACTGCCTTCTGATTCTGTATTGTTTTGAGGCTATAGTTTCCCTTTAAATGGACAGCAGAATTCCCATACATTAGTCCCATACAGTAATAGTCAAATCCGTATGTCTGTTACTGTATGGGAATTCTGCTATCCATTTAAAGGGCAACTAAAGCCTTAAAACAATAGAGAATCAGAAGGAAATATTTCAACATATATAACATTCCTCCTGAATCTGTATTGTTTTGAGGTAGTTGCCCTTTAAATGTAGAGTAAATCCCACACAGTAACCCCCAATTCCTTGCCACTCCAGATGTTTGGAAACTACAATTCCCAGCATGCTTTAGCTAGAAATTTTTTATAGCCTAAAACCTTGACTTATACTCTAGTATATACGGTAATTAAATAGCGATATAGTAAGCTTTACCATCCCAAGAACAGGGGTGTCCACCTGCGGCCCTCCAGATGTTTGAAAACTACACTCCCAGCATTTCTTGGTTTCGTCTACAATGGAGTAGCTGGGAACTGTAGTTTTCAACATCTGGAGGGCAACAGGTTGGCCATCCCTGCCATAGAAGATATAGATAAAACAAATAGATCAAATAAACACAATAATCCCATATCCCATATACAAAAACATAAAATGAAAATAGAATATTAAAGTTCATGTCGACCACCAAACTAAAATGAACCACTACTGGCCCCACTGTACAATTTAACAAAAATCCTTACATCCTTGGTGCTTATGGTTCTCCTGCAGAGACTGTTCAAAATCCAGGAAACTGAAGGGTGGAGACCATCTTCCTGTCCAAACCTCTCGCCTCTGATCTGTTCCTCTCAGATGCTTCTGGCGTGCGCAGGGGAACCCTCCACCCCCCGATCCTAGCGCGCCGAAAATGTAGCGTGAATTCTTTTATGTATATTGCAGGGCATCCCCTTCCACCCCCAACCGCTATATTGGAACTGTAAAATAGAATCTGAACTTTACTTACAGATCCTCGCTCTCACGGCGTTCTTTATTGCTGGCAGCCGCGGCTGTGATTGTGCTGCCTCTCAGAGGTGAGGACTTAGCGGTTTTAGGTCCTTACCCTGGGTACTTTGCAGAAATGGAAGAAGAGGAACGAGGGGGAGGTGAGTATAATAAAAGTATAATAAATCCTTACTTACATCTCTGATCTTCTTGCTTTCCTGATGGTTCCCTGCTATACATTTTCAAAGTCAGGAAACTGAAGAGCTGGCAGTGACTCATCCTGTGCCGTTTCTTACCTTAACAAGGTCTGAGGCAGCACAGGGGGCTGCCTTTCAGCCAATCACAGAGGTTGGCTCCGGTCCGGCCCTGTTGGACTTACCTCCAAACAGGGAGCCGGGGGGGGGGGACGCAGCGGGAGCGCAGGGCTGTAAGTATGAATCTAAGCATTTTTGGGAAGAAAAGACGGAGGGGGGGGGGGGGGGTGGGCGGGGGGGTACCTACATTCTCCTAAAAAATCAGGATGGACATGCCCTTTAAATTAGTTGAAACCAAGCTTCTGGGTGCATGCGATAAATTCAAAGGAATATATTTGCTTTTAATGTCCCAGGTTGCAGACTATGCCCATGGTGTTGCAGAAATACACACTGTACATAAATAACAAATATTAACCCAAGTAAAGGGTAAAAAGGTAAACATCTTGCCCTGCAGCTTAAGGCACATAATTATAATGTGATATGTCAGCGAGAATACACATTGTAAAATGAAATGAAAGCAAATATTCTCTCCTTCCGTCCCACAACCCAGTACCAACTCCAAAATTCTTCTTTCCCAGCACCACAACCAGTACCAACTCAATCTCTTTCCCAGCACCACAACCAGTACCAACTCCAAATTCTTCTCTTCCCAGACCACAAACCAAGACCAACTTCCAATTCTCTCCTCCCAGCACCACAACCCAGTACCAAATCCAAATTCTCTTTTCCCACACCCAACCAGTACCAACTCCAAATTCTCTTCTTCCCAGCACCACAACCCAGTACCAACTCCAAATTTCTTCTTCCCAGCACCACAACCCAGTACCAACTCCAAATTCTCTCCTTTCCCAGTCCCACAACCCAGTACCAACTCCAAATTCTCTCTTTCCTAGCACCAAACCCAGTACAAACTCCAAATTCTCTTTCCAGCACCACAACCCAGTACCAACTCCAAATTCTCTTCGTCCCAGCACAAACAACCCAGAACCAACTCCAAATTCTCTCCTTCCCAGTCCCACAACCCAGGTACCAAACTCCAAATTCTCTCTTTCCAGCACCACAACCCAGTACCAACTCCAAATTCTCTCCTTCCCAGCACCACAACCCAGTACCAACTCCAAATTCTCTCCTCCCCGCACCACAACCCAGTACCACTCAAAATTCTCTCCTTCCCAGTCCCACAACCCAGTACCAAACTCCCAATTCTCTCCTTCCCAGTCCCACAACCCAGTTTCCAACTCCAAATTTCTTCCCAGCACCACAACCCAGTACCAACTCCAAATTCTCTCCTTCCCCGCACCACACCCAGTACCAACTCCAATAATTCTCGTTTCCCCGCCACCACAACCAACCACTCCCTCTCCGCCAGCAGCAACCCCAGTACCCCTCTCTCCTTCCCCCCCCGCCCCCCCACGTACCTCGCAATGACTCAGTCCCCGACCACACACCCACCCAATCCCCTTTCCACGTTCTTCTTCCCACCATAGCACACAACATGACTCCAGTACCAACCCAAATTTTCTTCTTCCAGCCCCACCAAACCCATACCAACTCCCAATTCTCTCCTTCCCAGCACCACAACCCAGTACCAACTCCAAATTCTCTTCTTCCCAGCACCACAACCCAGTACCAACTCCAAATTCTCTTCTTCCCAGCACCACAACCCAGTACCAACTCCAAATTCTCTTCTTCCCAGCCACCACAAAACCCAGTCCACAACTCCAAATTCTCTCCTTTCCGTCCCACAACCCAGTATCCAACTCCAAATTCTCTCTTTCATAGCACCACAACGCGCAATCCACGTAATAACTCCAAATTTCTCTTCGTTCCAGCAACAACACCCCTAGAACCAACTCCAAATTCTTCTTCCCAGCACCACAAACCCAGTACCAACTCCAAATTCCTCCTTCCAGACTCCACCAACCCAGTACACAACACTCAAATTCTACTCACACTTTCCCAGCACCACAACCCAGTACCTACTCCAAATTCTCTTTCCCAGCACCACAACCCAGTACCAACTCCAAATTCTCTCCTTCCCAGCACCACAACCCAGTACCAACTCCAAATTCTCTTCTTCCCAGCACCAACTCCAAATTCTCTTCTTCCCAGCCACCACAACCCAGTACCTAACCCAAATGCAAAAACAGTACATTCAATTTCTTCTTCCCACAGCACACACAAACCTCAGTACCAACTCCAAATTCTCTTCTTCCAGCACCACAACCCAGTACCAACTCCAAATTCTCTTCTTCCCAGCACCACAACCCAATACCAACTCCAAATTCTCTCCTTCCCAGCACCACAACCAGTACCAACTCCAAATCTCTTCTTCCCAGCACCACAACCCAGTACCAACCCCAAATTCTCTTCTTTCCTGCAGCCCAAAAACCCAGTACCAATCCAAATTCTCTCCTTCCCGCATCACACCACAAACTTTAAAGTACCAACTTCAAATTCTCTTCTTCTCCAGCACCAGCAACCCAGTCAAATACATCCACAATTCCGCTTCTCCGCAATCACACAACCCATACAACTCCAATTCTCTCCTTCCCAGCACCACAACCCTAGTACAAACTCCAAAATTCTCTTCTTCCGCACTCAAAAAAAAACACTCCAGATACCAACTCCAAATCTTCTTCCCAGCACACAACCCAGTACCAACTCCAAATTCTCTTCTCCAGCACCAAACCCCAATTTTTGTACCGAACTCCAAATTCTCTCCTTCCCATCTCCACAACCCAGTACCACTCCAAATTCTCTCTTTCCTAGCCACCACAACCCAGTACAAAACTCCCAAATTCTCTTTTCCCAGCACCACAACCCTAGTACCAAACTCCAAATTCGTCTTTAATTACCATGCACAAACTTACAACCGACTCCACTGGACATATACTGTACCTATTGTACATATACCTTTTCTTTGAAGCTGCCAATGGCATGTTAGATTTTTACTGGATAAAAGGGCAACTGTGATCTCCAAACAAGTTTCCTTTAAATGATCCCTGCATCTCATCTTTGGCTGCAGCCTGTGAGAAATTATATTGTGATGAATGTTTAAATTTAATGCTTCCAGTTGGTTGAGTGAAATCACCTGACCTCTGCTCCTCCCCCCCACCCCAGGGGAGAAGCATGCTCAGTTAACACTTAGGGAAAACTGAAGTACATGCACAGACAGGAAGTAAAAAAAACCTTTCCAGTAGTATCTTCTTACAAATTTTACCTAGACATGTGATTTGGGGTTAATTTTAAAGGAACAACAGGGCTTTTTATATAACCCTAACTTGTTTGGAAAAATTGGAGACCACAGTTACACTTTAATGCAGTTAGATAACATCTGATTATTTTCTGCAAATTAAAAGTATGGACAAACATTTGCACCTCAGTCTTTAAAGGATATGTACACTATAAAAACAACATAAGCTTATTGTATAGCTGTGGCTTTAAATGAAAAGGAAGCTGCACACTAAGTTTAAATTGTTGTTATAGTGTATATCTCCTTTAAACTAAAAAAATGCTTTGTAAATAAAAAAGCGAAAATCCCATCAGGCATTGATCAGACTGATTAACATCAAAGGGCATTTTCACCGTTAAAACAAAAAACAGGTCACTTGAACCTGCCCCCAACCCCTTCTGTTGTATATATCACATAATTAGATACATTACTAATCATATATTTAAGGATAATTATTGCCTCCGTTCTAGCAGAGTAAGCTGGCTCCACCCTCTTGACATGCAGGAGGGTGGAAATGTGATTGGTTAATGTAAAGCATGTAAACCAAGCATTAAAACATTTACCAATCAGAAACGGATTAGGGTTTTCTACAAACGTATATTAAGAGGTGCACTCCGTCGCGGACCTCAGATGCCATCACAGTAGATGGCTGAAGAAAGAAAATGGAGAGGGTGCATCCACCCCTCCCAGCGGGCCCTTCCCTTCCTCTCTCCGCCAGCGGCGGGCAGGGGGCTTGGAGGGGCTGCTGGGGAGGGGGTGCGCGGCGGGTCGCGACCACCTGCTGCGGCCCCTTCCCAGCAGCCCCTTCTAGCCTCCTGTTCCATATGTTCACCGCGAGCAGGGTTGGGGGTTACGAGGGGCTGCTGAGAAGCAGCGGCGGTGGGTGGTCGCTGCCACAGCGGGGGTCGAAGGCCTTAGGGCTCCCTTTACTCACATGCAAATAAGGAATGGAGACTTCTGGGTAATTTTCATGTTCCCTGGTAGCCCTTAGAAAAAGGCTACACCTATTCGGCAGTTGTAAAAAAAATAGTTGACAGCATGATGTCCAAACAACAATTATGGACATCAGTTTAACCATTAGACCTTTTGTACAGTTGTCTGTTTAAAAATATGGCCTGTCTGCCAAAATAACTGGTTGAAAAAAAGTATGTTTCAAATATGTACTTAGCGTAATGTGCTAAGTACCATATCACCGCAAAGGGACCTAAAATCCTTCCGGCGCCTCCGCCCTCGACCCCCGCTGTGGCAGCGACCACCCCCGCCGCTGCTTCCCAGCAGCCCCTCGTAACTCCCAAACCTGCACGCGGCAAAAAAATATGGAACAGGAGGCTAGAAGGGGCTGCTGGGAAGGGGCCGCAGCAGGTGGTCGGGACCCGCCGCGCACCCCTCCCCAGCAGCCCCTCCAAGCCCCCTGCCCGCGCTGGCGGAGAGAGAAGGGAAGGGCCCGCTGGAGGGGGGATGCACCCTCTCCCTTTTCTTTCTCCAGCCATCTACTGTGATGGCATCTGAGGTCGCGACGGAGTGCACCTTTATATACGTTTTGTAGAAAACCCTAATCGTTTCTGATTGGTAAATGTTTTAATGATTGGTTTACATGCTTTACATTAACCAATCACATTTCCACCCTCCTGCATGTCAGGAGGGTGGAGCCAGCTTACTCTGCTAGAACGGAGGCAATAATTATCCTTAAATATATGATTAGTAATGTATCTAATTATGTGATATACACAACAGAAGGGGTTGGGGGCAGGTACAAGTGACCTGTTTTTTGTTTAACGGTGAAAATGCCCTTTGATGTTAATCAGTCTGATGGGATTTTCGCTTTTTTATTTACAAAGCATTTTTTAGTTTAAAGGAGATATACACTATAACAACAATTTAAACTTAGTGTGCAGCTTCCTTTTCATTTAAAGCCACAGCTATACAATAAGCTTATGTTGTTTTTTAGTGGTACATATCCTTTAAGACTGAGGTGCAAATGTTTGTCCATACTTTTAATTTGCAGAAAATAATCAGATGTTATCTAACTGCATTAAAGTGTAACTGTGGTCTCCAATTTTTCCAAACAAGTTAGGGTTATATAAAAAGCCCTGTTGTTCCTTTAAAATTAACCCCAAATCACATGTCTAGGTAAAATTTGTAAGAAGATACTACTGGAAAGGTTTTTTACTTCCTGGTCTGTGCATGTACTTCAGTTTTCCCTAAGTGTTAACTGAGCATGCTTCTCCCCTGGGGTGGGGGGGAGGAGCAGAGGTCAGGTGATTTCACTCAACCAACTGGAAGCATTAAATTTAAACATTCATCACAATTAATTCTCACAGGCTGCAGCCAAGATGAGATGCAGGGATCATTTAAAGGAAACTTGTTTGGAGATCACAGTTGCCCTTTTTATCCAAAAAATCTAACATGCCATTGGCAGCTTCAAAGAAAAGGATATGTACAATAGGTACAGTATATAATACAGTACAACACAAAGTCCATACCTACCAAGCCATACAATACCTCTGTTCCCCTGAACTCAGCTGATCCAGGCGCGTGCTGAACTCATAGTGTATACGGTTAAAGAACATGTGCAATCGGCTCTGAGACAAGCAAAGCTTTAGTTTCTCATGAATCGAACTGTGGATCTTCAGAAAATCTTCCTTTTTAATTGAAGCTGAGTTAATTAGGTAGAAATAAAGGAGTGTTAAAGGGATTTTAACATTGTACAGACTATTGTATTTTCTTCAAATGCTACACACACACATAATTCATAAACTGCAAACGTTGGCTAACTGGCTGGTTTAAGCTGCAAAAGGCAAATAATCACTTTTAAATTAATCTACAATGAGAAGAGCACGGAGATTTACTAAGTTTATATTATACACTTAACAAAAAGATAACATAAGGTCAATCTAACACCTTTCACCCCTGGCCATTCCGCGTGTTGCTATGTCCAAGAACTTTGCCAATGGACAAGGCAAGATGATGACATACAGCTCAGCCAATAGTGCTTCAGACTACAACCTCCCCCACTGATATTGCCAGCATTGTACATAATCTGCTCCCCAGTGAATATTTTTAGATCTGTTGACTTTCGATGTCAGGCAGTATTTCTATTGAAAAGGGAAACTTAGGCCTAAAATAACACTAAAGTGACACTATACTGAAAGAATGACTTGCCTCACCTTTACTATAATTGAATACATGCCTTCAATCCAGCAAACATTTTGTTTAGGAGCAGTATCCCCCCTCCCCTTTAACCACTCCCCACTTCCATCCGACAGCACCTGACACCATTCAGCTACAGTAAAACTACTCACAGAAGAATAGTTTTTGAGAAGCAAGAACTTGATTGACAGGTGAAATATAAGAAGTTTAGATTGGAATCTAAAGAAATAGGGGTCAGATCAACAAAAAAATGATATAGTGGTGGTTGGGAAGAATTATAGTTTCCATTATGGTCAATTTAAAATAACCATTTTTAGGTATAGATGCTTTAAGTAGAAAAGCTGGGAGGTGAAAAATACTTTATTCCTAGAAGAGGGTAGAATTATGACCACTACTGCCTTCTGATTCTGTATTGTTTTGAGGCTATAGTTTCCCTTTAAATGGACAGCAGAATTCCCATACATTAGTCCCATACAGTAATAGTCAAATCCGTATGTCTGTTACTGTATGGGAATTCGCTATCCATTTAAAGGGCAACTAAACTTAAAACAATAGAGAATCAGAAGGAAATATTTTCAACAATATGATAACATCCTCCTGAATCTGTATTGTTTTGAGGTAGTTGCCCTTTAAATGTAGAGTAAATCCACACAGTAACCCCCAATTCCTTGCCACTCCAGATGTTTGGAAACTACAATTCCCAGCATGCTTTAGCTAGAAATTTTTTATAGCCTAAAACCTTGACTTATACTCTAGTATATACGGTAATTAAATAGCGATATAGTAAGCTTTACCATCCCAAGAACAGGGGTGTCCAACCTGCGGCCCTCCAGATGTTTGAAAACTACACTCCCAGCATTTCTTGGTTTCGTCTACAATGGAGTTAGCTGGGAACTGTAGTTTTCAAACATCTGGAGGGCAACAGGTTGGCCATCCCTGCCATAGAAGATATAGATAAAACAAATAGATCAATATAAACACAATAATCCCATATCCCATATACAAAAACATAAAATGAAAATAGAATATTAAAGTTCATGTCGACCACCAAACTAAAATGAACCACTACTGGCCCCACTGTACAATTTAACAAAAATCCTTACATCCTTGGTGCTTATGGTTCTCCTGCAGAGACTGTTCAAAATCCAGGAAACTGAAGGGTGGAGACCATCTTCCTGTCCAAACCTCTCGCCTCTGATCTGTTCCTCTCAGATGCTTCTGGCGTGCGCAGGGGAACCCTCCACCCCCCGATCTAGCTGCTGCCGAAAATGTAGCGTGAATTCTTTTATGTATATTGCAGGGCATCCCCTTCCACCCCCAACCGCTATATTGGAACTGTAAAATAGAATCTGAACTTACTTACAGATCCTCGCTCTCACGGCGTTCTTTATTGCTGGCAGCCGCGGCTGTGTGTGACTGCCTCTCAGAGGTGAGGACTTAGCGGTTTTAGGTCCTTACCCTGGGTACTTTGCAGAAATGGAAGAAGAGGAACGAGGGGGAGGTGAGTATAATAAAAGTATAATAAATCCTTACTTACATCTCTGATCTCTTGCTTTCCTATGGTTCCCTGCTATACATTTCAAAGTCAGGAAACTGAAGAGCTGGCAGTGACTCATCCTGGTGCCGTTTCTTAACCTTAACAAGGTTGAGGCAGCACAGGGGGCTGCCTTTCAGCCAATCACAGAGGTGGCTCCGGTCCGGCCCTGTTGGACTTCTCCAAACAGGGAGCCGGGGGGGGGGGACGCAGCGGGAGCGCAGGGCTGTAAGTATGAATCTAAGCATTTTTGGGAAGAAAAGACGGAGGGGGGGGGGGGGGGTGGGCGGGGGGGTACCTACATTCTCCTAAAAAATCAGGATGGACATGCCCTTTAAATTAGTTGAAACCAAGCTTCTGGGTGCATGCGATAAATTCAAAGGAATATATTTGCTTTTAATGTCCCAGGTTGCAGACTATGCCCATGGTGTTGCAGAAATACACACTGTACATAAATAACAAATATTAACCCAAGTAAAGGGTAAAAAGGTAAACATCTTGCCCTGCAGCTTAAGGCACATAATTATAATGTGATATGTCAGCGAGAATACACATTGTAAAATGAAATGAAAGCAAATATTCTCTCCTTCCGTCCCACAACCCAGTACCAACTCCAAAATTCTTCTTTCCCAGCACCACAACCAGTACCAACTCAATTCTCTTTCCCAGCACCACAACCAGTACCAACTCCAAATTCTTCTCTTCCCAGACCACAAACCAAGACCAACTTCCAATTCTCTCCTCCCAGCACCACAACCCAGTACCAAATCCAAATTCTCTTTTCCCACACCCAACCAGTACCAATCCAAATTCTTCTTCTTCCCAGCACACACAACCCACCCAGTACCAACTCCAAATTTCTTCTTCCCAGCACCACAACCAGTACCAACTCCAATTCTCTCCTTTCCCAGTTCCCACCAACCAGTACCAACTCCAAATTCTCTCTTTCCTAGCACCAAACCCAGTACAAACTCCAAATTCTCTTTCCAGCACCACAACCCAGTACCAAACTCCAAATTCTCTTCGTCCCAGCCACCAAACAACCCAGAACCAACTCCAAATTCTCTCTTCCCATCCCACAACCCAGGTACCAAACTCCAAATCTCTCTTTCCAGCACCACACAACCCAGTACCAACTCCACAAGTCTCTCTTCCCAGCACCAAACCCAGTTACCAACTCCAAATTCTCTCCTCCCCGCACCACAACCCAGTACACTCAAAATTCTCTCCTTCCCAGCCCACAACCCAGTTACCAACTCCAATTCTCTCCTTCCCAGACCACAACCCAGTTTCCAACTCCAAATTCTCTTCCCCAGCACCAACAACCCAGTACCAACTCCAATTCTCTCCTTCCCGCACCACACCCAGTACCAACGCCAATAATTCTCGTTTCCCCGCCACCACAACCAACCACTCCCTCTCCGCCAGCAGCAACCCCAGTACCCCTCTCTCCTTCCCCCCCCGCCCCCCCACGTACCTCGCAATGACTCAGTCCCCGACCACACACCCACCCAATCCCCTTTCCACGTTCTTCTTCCCACCATAGCACACAACATGACTCCAGTACCAACCCAAATTTTCTTCTTCCAGCCCCACCAAACCCATACCAACTCCCAATTCTCTCCTTCCCAGCACCACAACCCAGTACCAACTCCAATTCTTCTTCTTCCCAGCACCAAAACACCCAGTACCAACTCCAAATTCTCTCTTTCCAGCACCACAACCCGTACCAACTCCAATTCTCTTCTTCCCAGCCACCACAAAACCCAGTCCACAACTCCAAATTCTCTCCTTTCCGTCCCACAACCCAGTATCCAACTCCAAATTCTCTCTTTCATAGCACCACAACGCGCAATCCACGTAATAACTCCAAATTTCTCTTCGTTCCAGCAACAATACCCCTAGAACAACTCCAAATTCTTCTTCCCAGCACCACAAACCCAGTACCAACTCCAAATTCCTCCTTCCAGACTCCACCAACCCAGTACACAACACTCAAATTCTACTCACTCTTTCCTAGCACCACAACCCAGTACCAACTCCAAATTCTCTCCTTCCCAGCACCACAACCCAGTACCAACTCCAAATTCTCCTCTTCCCAGCACCACAACCCAGTACCAACTCCAAATCTCTTCTTCCCACCACCAACTCCAAATTCTCTTCTTCCCAGCCACCACAACCCAGTACCTAACCCAAATGCAAAAACAGTACATTCAATTTCTTCTTCCCACAGCACACACAAACCTCAGTACCAACTTCAAATTCTCTTCTTCCCAGCACCACAACCCAGTACCAACTCCAAATCTCTTCTTCCCAGCACCACAACCCAATACCAACTCCAAATTCTTCTTCCCAGCACCACAACCCAGTACCAACTCCAAATTCTCTTCTTCCCAGCACCACAACCCAGTACCAACCCCAAATTCTCTTCTTCCCAGCACCAAAACCCAGTACCAACTCCAAATTCTCTCCTTCCCGCATCACACCACAAACTTTAAAGTACCAACTTCAAATTCTCTTCTTCTCCAGCACCAGCAACCCAGTCAAATACATCCACAATTCCGCTTCTCCGCAATCACACAACCCATACAACTCCAATTCTCTCCTTCCCAGCACCACAACCCTAGTACAAACTCCAAAATTCTCTTCTTCCGCACTCAAAAAACACACTCCAGATACCAACTCCAAATCTTCTTCCCAGCACACAACCCAGTACCAACTCCAAATTCTCTTCTCCAGCACCAAACCCCAATTTTTGTACCGAACTCCAAATTCTCTCCTTCCCAGCACCACAACCCAGTACCACTCCAAATTCTCTCTTTCCTAGCACCACAACCCAGTACAAAACTCCCAAATTCTCTTTTCCCAGCACCACAACCTAGGACCAACTCCAAATTCGTCTTTAATTACCATGCACAAACTTACAACCGACTCCACTGGACGCTACAGTAAAACTACTCACAGAAGAATAGTTTTTGAGAGCAAGAACTTGATTGACAGGTGAAATATAAGAAGTTTTAGATTGGATATCTAAAGAAATAGGGGTCAGATCAACAAAAAATGATACAGTGGTGGTTGGGAAGAATTATAGTTTCCAGTTATGGTCAATTTAAAATAACCTATTTTTAGGTATAGATGCCCTTTAAGTAGAAAAGCTGGGAGGTGAAAATACTTTATTCCTAGAAGAGGGTAGAAATTATGACCACTACTGCCTTCTGATTCTGTATTGTTTTGAGGCTATAGTTTCCCTTTAAATGGACAGCAGAATTCCCATACATTAGTCCCATACAGTAATAGTCAAATCCAGTATGTCTGTTACTGTATGGGAATTCTGCTATCCATTTAAAGGGCAACTAAAGCCTTAAAACAATAGAGAATCAGAAGGAAATATTTTCAACAATAGATACCATCCTCCTGAATCTGTATTGTTTTGAGTTAGTTGCCCTTTAAATGTAGAGTAAATCCCACACAGTAACCCCCAATTCCTTGCCACTCCAGATGTTTGGAAACTACAATTCCCAGCATGCTTTAGCTAGAAATTTTTTATAGCCTAAAACCTTGACTTATACTCTAGTATATACGGTATATATTAAATAGCGATATAGTAAGCTTTACCATCCCACAGAACAGGGGTGTCCAACCTGCGGCCCTCCAGATGTTTGAAAACTACAACTCCCAGCATTTCTTGGTTTCGTCTACAATGGAGTAATGCTGGGAACTGTAGTTTTCAAACATCTGGAGGGCCGCAGGTTGGCCATCCCTGCCATAGAAGATATAGATATAAAACAAATAGATCAATATAAACACAATAATCCCATATCCCATATACAAAAACATAAAATGAAAATAGATATATTAAAGTTCATGTTGACCACCAAACTAAAATGACCCACTACTGGCCCCACTGTACAATTTAACAAAAATCCTTACATCCTTGGTGCTTATGGTTCTCCTGCAGAGACTGTTCAAAATCCAGGAAACTGAAGGGTAGGAGCCATCTTCCTGTCCAAACCTCTCTGCCTCTGATCTGTCCTCTCAGATGCTTCTGGCGTGTGCAGGGGAACCCTCCCCCCCCGATCCCTAGCTGGCTGCCGAACATGTAGCGTGAATTCTTTTATGTATATTGCAGGGCATCCCCTTCCACCCCCAACCGCTATATTGGAACTGTAAAATAGAATCTGAACTTTACTTACAGATCCTCGCTCTCACGGCGTTCTTTATTGCTGGCAGCCGCGGCTGTGATTGGCTGCCTCTCAGAGGTGAGGACTTAGAGTTTTAGGTCCTTACCCTGGGTACTTTGCAGAAATGGAAGAAGAGGAACGAGGGGGAGGTGAGTATAATAAAAGTATAATAAATCCTTACATTACATCTCTGATCTCTGCTCCTTATGGTTCTCCTGCTATACCATAGTTGCCAACATTCTCCAAAAATTTCCAGGGACACATTTCAGAAGCGAATGTGCCGCCACAAATTCTAGCCACGCCCACTTTCATAAAGGCAACACCAACTTTTAACTGTCACTGATTTAAAAAAAAACATATTTATTTTGTTGCTAAACAGATAGAAAGACAGATAGATAGATACAGAGTGATAGATATAGATAGATAGATAGATAGATAGAAGTTAGATAGATGGAAAGAGATAGATAGAGATACATAGAGATAGATAAAGATAGAGATACATAGAGATAGAAAGTGATAGATAGATAGATAGATAGTAATAGATAGTTATATAGTGATAGATAGATAGTGATAGATCGATAGATAGATAGATAGATAGATAGATAGATAGGGATAGAGATAGAGCTCATAGAGATGGATAGTGATAGATAGATTGTGATAGATTAGAAGATACATAGAATAGGTAGTGATAGAGATAGAGATACATAGTGATAGATAGTGATAGATAGAGAGCTAGATAGATCGTGAAGTAGAGATGAGATACATAGAGATGATGTATAGATAGAGATTGTGATTGATCAGAGATGGATAAGTGATAGATAGATAGTGCTAAATACGCTACGTACGTGATACGCTGAGATCCTAGACGTACGATATCTGCTAGAGAACGCGATCCTCGTGCTCGCTCGCTCGTGCTCCTCGCGCTGGCTCGTGCTCGTCTCTGGCTCGTGCATCGCTCGCTCGTGCTCGCTACGCGCTCCCTCGCGCTCTGCTCGTGCTCGCTCCCTCGTGCTCGCTCGCTCGTGCTCGCTGCGCCGTGCTCGCTCGCGATGGCTCGTGCTCGCTCGCTCGGCTCGCTCGTGCCTCGCTCGCGCTCCCTCTCGCTGCTCGCTCGTGCTCGATAGATAGCTGATAGATAGATAGTAAAGAAAGATAGATAGACCTATAAAAAAAACTGTGCTCAACTCAACCATATAACAGTGACAGTCTGCTTGGACTCTGGCTCTCTGCCTCTCTCCTTCACTTCAGCACCGACAGGAGACCAGCATTTGGCGCGGCCGCTGACCAGGCACCTCAGGAGTCCTTCTGTTTCTCCCCCCCATCGTGCAGAGACGTGATGCCACACATAGAGGGCAGCAGAGCAGAAGTAGTGCCGACACTGACTAAGACTGCAACTTTCCACTGTGTTACGATCGGATCGGATCGATCCAACAAGATTTCCAGTCAGGCAATGTTCTCGTATTCCTAGATCTCGGGACTTTCCCGGGACACTTAGATAGCGGGACTGCTACCTAAAATCCGGGACGTCCCCGGTAAATCCGGGACTATTGGCAACTATGCTATACATTTTCAAAGTCCAGGAAACTGAAGAGCTGGCAGTGACTCATCCTGTGCCTGTTTCTTCCTTAACCCTTAACAAGGTCTGAGGCATGCACAGGGGGCTGCCTTTCAGCCAATCACAGAGGTGGCTGCCGGTCCGGCCCCTGTTTGCTACTTCCTCCAAACAGGGAGCCGGGGGGGGGGGGAACGCAGCGGGAGCGCAAGGGCTGTAAGTATGAATCTAAGCATTTTTGGGAAGAAATAGATCGGCAGTTGGGGGTGGGCAGGGGATACCTACCTTCTCCTAAAAAATCAGGATGGACATGCCCTTAAAATTAGTTGAAACCAAGCTTCTGGGTGCATGCGATAAATTCAAAGGAATATATTTGCTTTTAATGTCCCAGGTTGCAGACTATGCCCATGGTGTTTGCAGAAATACACACTGTACAATAAATAACAAATATTAACCCAAGTAAAGGGTAAAAAGGTAAACATCTTGCCCTGCAGCTTAAGGCACATAATTATAATGTTGATATGTCAGCAGAAATACACATTGTAAAAATCTGATGACACGAGTTAAGTCGAGGGTAGAAATTCATACACTACTGCCTTCTGTTCTGTATTGTTTTGATGCTTTAGTTTCCTTTAAATGGACAGCAGAATTCCCATACAAGTTCCCCATACATAAATGCAAAATCCAGTATGTCTGGTTACTGTATGGGAATTCTGCTATCCATTAAAGGGCAACTAAAGCCTTAAAACAATAAAAATCAGAAGGAAATATTTTCAACAATAGATACCATTCGCCTGATCTGTATTGTTTGAGTTAGTTGCCCTTTAAATGTAATACATTAGTCCGCCACAGTAACCCCCCATTCCTTGCCACTCCAGATGTTTTGGAAACACAATTCCCAGCATGCCTTTAGCTAGAAATTTTGTATAGCTCAAACTGACTTATACGCTAGTATATACGGTATATATTAAATAGCGATATGTAAGCTTTACCATCCCATAGAACATGGTGTCCAACTTGCGGCCCTCCCAGTGTTTAAAACTACAACTCCCGCTTTCTGGTTCTTCTATCAGATTGGAAGTAATGCTGGGAACTTATTTTCAACATCTGGAGGGCCGCAGGTTGGGCCCCATCCCTCCATAGAAGTATAGATATAAAACAAATAGATCAATATAAACACAATAATCCCATATCCCATATACAAAAAACATAAATGAAATAGATTAGTAAAAGTTCAATGTTGACCACCAACCTAAAATGACCCACTACGGGCCCACTGTACAATTTAACAAAAATCCTTACATCCTTTGTCTTATGGTTCTCCGGCAGAGACGTTTCAAATCCGAAACTGAAAGGGTAGAGCCATCTTCCTGTCCAAACCTCCCTGCCTCTGATCTGCCTCTCAGATGCTTCTGGCGTGTGAGGGAACCCTCCCCACCGATCCCTAGCTGGCTTGCCGAACTGTAGCGTGAATTTCTTTATGGGTATATTGCAGGGCATCCCCTTCCACCCCAACCGCTATATTGGAACTGTAAATAGAAAATCTGAACTTTACTTACAGATCCTCGCCTAACGGCTTCTTTATTGCTGCAGCCGCGGCTGTGATGCTGCCCTCTCAGAGGTGAGGACTTAGCGTTTTAGGTCCTTACCCCCTGTTACTTTTGCAGAAATGGAAGAAGAGGAACGAGGGGTAGGTGAGTATAATAAAAGTATATCATTCCTTACATTACATCTTCTGATCTCTGCTCCTTATGGTTCTCCTGCTATACCATAGTTGCCAACATTCTCCAAAAATTTCCAGGGACACATTTCAGAAGCGAATGTTGCCGCCCACAATTCTAGCACGCCCACTTTCCATAAAGGCCAACACCAACTTTTAACTTTCACTGATTTAAAAAGAACATATGTATTTTTGTTGCTAACAGATTAAAGACAATATAGATGATACAGAGTGATAGATTATGAAAATAATAGATAGATAGATCGAAGTTAGATATATGGAAAGAGATAGATAGAGATACATAGAGATAGATAAAGATGAGATACATAGAGATAGAAAGTGATAGATAGATAGATAGATGTATAGATAGTTATATAGTGATAGATAGATATTGATAGTCGATATATAGATAGATGATAGATAGATATAATAGGGAAGAGATATATAGATAGAGATACATAGAGATCGAGATATATAGAGATAGATAGTGATAGTAGAGATAGAGCTCATAGAGATGGATAGTGATAGATGATTGTGATAGATTAGAAGATACATAGAGATAGGTAGTGATAGAGAAGAGATACATAGTGAAGATATTGATAGATAGAGAGCTAGATAGATGTGTAGGTAGAGATAGAGATACATAGAGAGATCGTATAGATAGAGATTCGTGATATGATCGAGATGGATAAGTGATAGATAGATAGTGATAAATAGATAGTAGTGAATAGATAGAGATTCAATAGAGATAGATATTGATAGAGATAGAGATACCTCGTGCTCGTCGCTCGTGCTCGCTCGCGATGGCTCGTGCTCCGTGCTCTGGCTCGTGCATCGCTCGCTCGTGCTCGCTCGCGGCTCCCTCGCGCTCGCTCGTGCTCGGCTCCCTCGTGCTCGCTCGCCTCGTGCTCGCTGCGCTCTGCTCGCTCGCGCTGGCTCGTGCTCGCATCGCTCGTGCTCGCTCGTGCTCGCTCGCGCTCCCTCTCGCGCTTCCTCGTGCTCGATAGATAGTGGATAGATAGATAGTGAAAGAAAGATAGATAGACCTATAAAAAAAACTGTGCTCAACTCAACATATAACAGTGACCGTCTGCTTGGACTCTGGCTCTCGCCTCTCTCCTTCACTCAGGCACCGACAGGAGACTCAGCATTTGGCGCCGGCCGCTGACCAGGCACCTCAGGAGTCCTTCTGTTTCTCCCCCCCATCGTGCAGAGACGTGATGCCACACATAGAGGGCAGCAAGCAGAGTAGTGCCGACACTGACTTAAGACGCAACTGTCCCCACTGTGTTACGATCGGATCGGATCGTCCAGACAATATTTCCGTCAGGCACTGTTCTCGTTCGCAGATCTCGGGACTTTCCCGACACTTAAGATAGCGGGACTGCTACCTAAAATCCCGGGACGTCCCCGGTAAATCCGGTACTATTGGCAACTATGCTATACATTTTCAAAGTCCGGAACCTGGAAGAGCCTGCATGACTCACCTGTGCCCTGTTTTCTTCCTTTAACCCTACAAGGTCTGAGGCATGCACAGGGGGCTGCCTTCAGCCAATCATCAGCGGTGGCTGCCGTCCTGCCCCTGTTTGCTACTTCCTCCAAACAGGGACCCGGGGGGGGGGGAACGCACGGGAGCGCAAGGCTGTAAGTAATGAATCTAAGCATTTTTTGGAAGAAATAGATCGGCATTTGGGGGTGGTCAGGGATACCTACCTTTCTCCTAAAAAATCAGGATGGACAGGCCCTTAAAATTATTGGAAACCAAGCTTCTGGTTGCAATCGATAAATTCAAAGGAATATATTTGCTTTTAATGTCCCAGGTTGCGACTATGCCCATGGTGTTTGCAGAAATACACACTGTACAATAAATAACAAATATTAACCCAAGTAAAGGGTAAAAAGGTAAACATCTTGCCCTGCAGCTTA
>CM033473.1:276542321-276573484 GCA_019447015.1 Hymenochirus boettgeri | reverse complement strand
ATAATCCAGTATCTTATCTACAATATAGATAATAAACACGCACTAGAACAAATGATATTTACAGTAATTACAGCACTAATATGTCACGTATATCCAATCGATATTATAATAATACTAGGTTGATACTATAATGTGACAATTTTGATCAGACACTATCATAGCAATGCTTACCCAGTTATATATCATTGTATATAGTGCTGTATTACTGTATATCATTGTATATAGTGCTGTAATATTGTATATCATTGTGTATAACACTGTGATGACAGCTCCCGTCCTCTCCCAGCTCCAATCCACATCAGACCTCGCTTACCTTGTGTACATGCAATGTGTGTGCTTGCGAACCCAAGGGTCTCACCTCCACCAATAGTAAGTTACAAAAAAGGGGTGGTCCGCCGCACCATCCACGTACAATGTATACGGTCCTCAACAAAAATCGGGCAGAAGTTTTTTTCAATTAAAAACATCTTTTATTTTCCAAAAATATTAAAAACCAGGCTGGCACCGGGTAACAGGTGTACAAGAGATGGTCTAACGCGTTTCGGGTTCACCCCTTACTCATAGACACAATCCACAAATTACAAAGTCACACCCTTCTTTTAAGAGGGCATTAACCAATTAAAAAGGTACATACCTCATCCATATAATTAACCCTAAGCACCCAAACCAGAGACTAGTGTTAACAATTCCAAATTTCAATTACTCAATGGTAGAATTGTCCAATAACCATTAATATCTTCCACCATTTTACATTCAACATTGGAGCATCTAAATAAAAAGCAAGTTCCATGTTTAACAAATCAGACTGTTGAAAATGGGGACAACCAAACCAACAATGCTATGTCCCACCTACGATTTAACCCTTTGGGGGATCTTGAGTCCAACTCCAAGATCCAGAACGCCTCCCTTTTATTGAGGTGTTCAAGCTGGTCCCCCCCCCCCTAAGATTCTTTCTAGTATGCTCGAGTCCCTGAAAAGAGCAAAATACCTTCATTTGTTGTGGACCATATACATTGTAACTTATCATTGTGTATAGTTCTGTATTATCATTTATAGTTCTGTATTATCATATATCATGTATAGTGCTGTATTATATATCATTGTATTTAGTGCAGTATTATATCATTGTATATATTACTGTATTACTATATATCATTGTATATAGTGCTGTATTATATATCATTGTATATAGTGCAGTATTATATCATTGTATATATTACTGTATTATTATATATCATTGTATATAGTGCTGTATTATATATCATTGTATTTAGTGCAGTATTATATCATTGTATATATTACTGTATTACTATATATCATTGTATATAGTGCTGTATTATATATCATTGTATTTAGTGCAGTATTATATCATTGTATATAGTGCTGTATTATTATATATCATTGTATATAGTGCTGTATTATATCATTGTATATATTACTGTATTACTATATATCATTGTATATAGTGCTGTATTATTGGAAGTTATTGTATATAGTGCTGTTTTATTATACATCATTGTATATAGTGCAGTATTATATCATTGTATATATTACTGTATTATTATCTATCATTGTATATAGTGCTGTATTATTATATATCATTGTATATAGTGCAGTATTATATCATTGTATATATTACTGTATTACTATATATCATTGTATATAGTGCTGTATTATATATCATTGTATTTAGTGCAGTATTATATCATTGTATATATTACTGTATTACTATATATCATTGTATATAGTGCTGTATTATATGTCATTGTATTTAGTGCAGTATTATATCATTGTATATATTACTGTATTCTATATCTCATTTGTATATAGTGCTGTATATATATCATTGTATTTATATATTATATCTTGTATTACTATTATATATACATTGTATTGTGCTTAATGTCATGTTATGCAGTATTATATCATTGTATTATACTGTATGTACTATTCTCATTGTTATAGTGCTGTATTATATCATGTATCGGATGCTATATTACAGTATTAGTGCAGTATTATATATCATTGTATTATTACTGTATTACTCTATATCATTGTATATAGTGCTGGATTCATATTCATTGTATTTAGTGGCAGTATTTATCATCATTTATAATTTACTGTATTACTATTATATAGTGTATATAGTGCTGTATTTATATATATCTGTGTATACGTAGTATTATACTGTATGATGTTAATTAGTAACATGTTATAGTTATATGGAATCTATTGATAAGTATAAGGTGATTTAATATCTGTATTAGTGATTATCATTGTATATATTACTGTATTTTATATATCATTGTATATAGTGCTGGTATTATATATCTGTATTAGTGCTTAGTCTATATATCATGATATATTCTGTAGTATTATATAATCATTGTATTAGTGCTGTTATTATATATCCAATGATTATTAGTGTCAGTATTATATCATTTATATATTACTGTATTACTAATATCATTGTATATAGTAACTGTATATATTCATTGTTATTTAGTGAAGTATTATGCCATTTGTTTATATCTATTGTAATTAGATCCTTGTAATATGTAACTATATTATTTATATCATTGTATATAGCTGCTGTATTATATTCTTGTATTTACGATGCAGTTATTATATCATTGTGTTTACGTATTATTTTCTAAAAATATAACATTGTGATTATAGTGCTGTATTATATATCATTGTATTTAGTGCAGTTTATTATCATTGTATATATTACTGTATTATTATATATCATTGTATATATGCTGTATTAACTGTTATCATTGTATATAGTGCGTATTGAACTGTATATCATTGTTATATTGTTCTGATTACTGTATATCATTGATGTAGTCTGATTACTGTACTCATTGTATTGTGCTGTATTACTATTCATTGTATATAGTGCTGTATTATTGGAAGTATTTGTATATAGTACTGTTTTATTATATCATTGTATATAGTGGGTGATTACAATGTCATTGTATTAGTACTGTATTATTATATATCATTGTATATAGTGCTGTATTATTGGAAGTTATTGTATAGTACTGTTTTATTGATATTCATTGTATATAGTGCTGTATTACAATTGTCATTGTATATAGTACTTTGTATATTATATATCATTGGTAATATATGGCTGTATTACAATGTCATTGTAATAGTACTGTATTATTATGTATCATTGTAGATATGTGCGTATTTATTGATGTTTTCTGTATTAGTAGTGCTGTAATTACTTGGAAGTTGTATATAGTGCCTGTATTATTATATATCATTTATATATGCTGTATTACAATGTCATTGTATCTAATACTGTATTATTATATATCATTGTATATAGTACTGTTTTATTATATATCATTGTATATAGTGCTGTATATATATATCTTGTATATAGTGCGTATTACTGTATATCATTGTATATAGTGCTGTATTATTTTTATATCATTGTGTATAGTCCTTGTATTACCATTTATAGTTCTGATTATATGATATATATGTTGCTGTATTATATATCATTGCATTTAGTGCAGTGTATATCATTGTATATAGTGCTGTATTATTATATCTCATTGTAAATAGTGCTGTATTATTATATATCATTGTATAATATGTCTATAAATATTAATTATATATCATTGTATATAGTGCTGATTATTATATATCATTGTATATAGTGCTGTATTATTATTATTATTTTATGGTTATAGTGCTGTATTATTATATCTTATTTGTGTATATATGCTTATTATTATCTATCATTGTATATAGTGCTATATTTTATATAATCTATTGTATATAGTGCTGTATTATTATATATTTAATATAGTGCTGTATTTTATATTCTTGTGTATAGTGCTGTATATTATATCATTGTATATAGCTTATGTATTATATATCATTGTATATAGTGCGGTGTATATGTAATAATCATGTATATAGTATACTGTATTATTATAATTGTATAGTGCTGTATTTGATTTGACTGTTATAGTGCTGTTATTGATGTTTTTGTATTGTCTGATATTGTATATCGTATATAGCGAGGATGGATTCAAGGACACCCCTATCATCCTCCCTCCAGCCACAGTACCACAGGACCAATGCAGAGCACGGTGAGAGACACTGGGTGAGGGCTTGGGAGTTTAACGAAATGGGTATGGACAGCGACCCTAGGACAGGGACTGGGGTAGCACAGATAACACAGCAGACAGTGTCGGACTTGACTCCCAGGAGGGCGGTACCCAGGTTTCCCCACTTCAGCCAAGGGGTGTTACAACTTCTCAGAGCACTGGCTCGCAGGTCGAAACACACGAGTTGGGCACATCAGGGGCTTGAACCCTTCAGGCCCACCAGTAGTTAATGCGCTGTGTGAGGCAGCCCCTCTAGGTCTTCACCTAGATACGGCAACAAAAGAAAACTATGGAACGGCCAGTACATTGATATTTTTACATTTGGTCCAGGTTGAAAAACCATCTGTTGACAAGCCCATCCCCCTACCACGGAAACGGGCAGAGTCAGATGACAAAACAAAAACAGAGTTACCTCATACTATCAATAACTGGCTGCATGGATTTGCAGTCTTCGCTAGTGTGCGAGCGATACCCCGCAAAATGGCGTGCCTTGTTTAGCTACATGGAGTTGATATGGGGGGCATATACAACGTATGGGGGCCAATGCTGGCTCAGATACTACGAGCAATTTAGTAGAAGATGGCAGCTCTACTATGAAATGGGACTGCCAGGACAACGAGTTTATGGCTCGCTAACAATGACACCATTCTCGTCCCCCGTCGTTATAGCTTTCCAGCAGGTGCCGGCATCTCAGCAGGGGTGTCGGCTGGCCCAGCCTGCAAAGGTCATGCTGTTATATACAATCCCATGCAGGTGGTTCTCCACATGTAAATTTAGACACGAATGTTCTTTGCTGCGGAGGTGCCCACCCAGCGGTTTGATGCTTCAAGCGGGTAAGCCAGGCCCCTACCGCCTTTTGTTCCCATTCTTCCAAGGGCGAAGGACGCCAGTGAGCATCCAAAGATGCAGCCATGCTAACCTTTACAACTAACGGGGCGGGAAGCAATGATTATCTGCGGTCTGGCTTTACAGTAGTTTTCACATGCCCGTTTAAATATACCCCCCACCTTCCCCGTTCCAGCTCCAAACTTAAAAACTGCCCGCTTGCAACCTGAGTTGGTACGGGAAAATATCATAAAGAAGTAACCCAAGGCAGAATGCTGAAGCCCCCTTTTCGAAATTTTAAGAGTGTCCCCATTAGGATTAGTCCAAAAAAAGGAGGAAAGAAAATTCCGACTCATCCACCACCTTTCGGCCCAAAAGAACAATCGGTAAACACGACAGCATAAGGACGAATCCTTCGATAATGCGCTGCAACCTTTAAGGTAGTTATGAGTCATTTCGGTGTCCCGATAGCAAAAAGAAAGACGAGGGTCCCGTCTACAGTACTTACCTCTTTGGGCATCAAAATCGATTCACTACGCATGGTCTTCCAACTCCCAGTCAACAAGCTAAAACATTTATCCCAGCTCGTCAGCAGAACTATAATGGCAAAAAAGATGACACTAAAACAACTACAATCATTGATAGGACACCTAGGGGCATATTTATAAAAGAGCAAAAAGTAGCGAAATGTTTTCGCATTTGCTTTTCACATGAGTTTTCGCCAAAAAGACAGTTAACGCTATTTATAAAGGTAGCGTTAACGAATGACGAAACCGTTTCCGCGGCTATCGCTAAACCCTTTTCGCCTTACTTCGCAATGGTATTTTAGCAAAAAGGAGCGAAAAGGCATAACCATTTCATAAAAGAGCGAAGGTGGTTTTTGCGTTAAAAAGAGCGAAAGATTAGCGCGACCCTGAAAGTGGTGAAAAGTCATTGTTTGAGCGAAAAGGCTTCTAATGGGTAATATCCTTTGAAAAAGCGAACGCGCATTAAGAGGCGATCGCGCATTAGATGGAATATGCCTTGGAACGACATTAGAAAGGGCGATCGCGCATTAGAATGTAATATGCTTGGAAAAGCGAACGCGCATTAGAAAAAAAAACGAACGCACTTAGAAAGGCGCAACGCACATTAGAAAGGCGACCGCCATTATATAATGGATATGTATGCCCTTGGAAAACCGAACGCGCATTAGAAAGGCTAACGCACATTATAAAGGCACGCACATTAGAAAGTCGACCGCGCATTAATAATGGAATATGCCTTGGAAAAGCGAACGCCATTAGAAAGGCAATGGTGCAGTGCAAAAGACATTGTATTCCAATTGAAAATTCTAAGAAGAAATTGACTAAATAAGACATGGCTGACTTCTTTGTAATGTGAGGTGTGCCATTTTGAACTTGACCTAATTTTCCTAGTGGGGCTTTTTCTGGTTTCGAAATGTTTTCGCAATGCAGTCTTCTTAGATGCCATTAAGTTTTCGTCGCTCTTTAATCGCGCCCGTTCGCCTTTTTCATCAGCCGCGAAGTGTGTTTTTTTCGCTTTTTTATAAATAAGGCGAAAACGACGCCCCAATGGCGCTATTTTCGCTGCGAAGTGCTGCCGCTAATTATTTGTCGAAAAAACAATCCTTTATATATGCCCCCTAGTCCTTTGCCTGCAGGGTTCCTCTCCTCCCCCATGGGGGGGTATCTCGAGACCCTGTCATTGGCCACTAAGGGAGATATCCATACCCCATCACTATATCTTCGAATTTCCAAACCCCATGGAAAGAGGACCTAAAAATCTGGCAGAGCACTCCTCAGAATTTTCAGGGTTCGAACCTACGACACACCGACCTCCAACTATACACAGATGCCTGCCCCTTCTAGTGTAGACTGTGCCTTTTTGGCGGACCGTTGGTGGCCTGAGAAATGGCTGCAGCATCAAGGTCCCCCATTCTTAGAGTCTCACCTTCTGAGAATTATTCTTACTACTTCTACTCCCAATGATCTTGTGCCAATACCTGTGGGAGTTTATGTCATCAATATACGACAAACCCTCATCCCCGCAGGTATTGGTTTTTGCTTAGAGATTAGTTTTACCATGCCCTCCACCTAACTTTATGGTTTTAGGGCAGACATGTGGGGGGATCGATCATTCATAGCCGACTCATTATCCGTTTCCGGTATGTTTTCACGAGTTTTCGGAAGCTATGCCTCTGGAGCCGAGAGAGAGGGTCCGATGCGGTCCCACCGTACTTTTTGGACCTGGCTTCCGCAGCCTGGTCCCCCTAAGAGCTACCTCTTTGTCACGTGGTACCAGGCGTGCTTACGCCAGACTGGAGATATCTGGGTGACAGCAGCGCCTCGAGGGCGTGTCCGTTTACACAAACATAAACAACGGTTAGGTTACTGACGACCCTGGCATACCTTCTCAACTCAAGAAGCAGGATTGCCGTGCACTACAAAGCTTAGAGGAACCGTCGCGCCTTTCCTTTCTATTCCGGTTTTTTCAAATGGGAGGGACATTATCCAAGAGTTATCGCAGTACGTGCTATACTGAAAGGATGGAAGGAAGCACCATACAGCTGACACGAGCGCCCAGTATCCTTTCAGCTCTGGAGAAAGTTTACTTACCTCACCTGCTTGGCATATGCACCTCCGCATTTGAGTCACGTCTCTCCATCTCGCCTTTAGCCTGCGTTTTTTGGCGGCCTTCAGAATGGGGATTGGTTTCCCCTCCACGATAAGAACAGGGGGGATCCAATCCCAGGACATCATAGCAGGCCCGAGGTTATTCAGTCAAAGAATTAGATATTCCTAAAACTGACCCGGGTGGTAAGGTTACAAAAGTGGCTACTAATCCATAGAGCGTGTTTTTTGCCCAATCCCCATTGCCCAAATCCCTTTCCCCTGGTATCTCAGTAGCCGTCCCCAATGCTCTGGGCCCCCTGTTAATCCAACGAAGATGGGAGATTTCCTCTCTAAAATAGTCCTCGCTGTTTTCAGGAAATGGTTTGTCCTCAGTAGGCGTTCCTTCGCATAACTGTGCCACCCATCTCTTTCCGCTAGGGGCACCACCGAAGCCTTCTTACTCGGGATGCAGACGGGCAGCGTTAAGAGTGTAGGGGAGTGGAGTTTTTCAACAGATATAAAGACCTACCCGCCCCACTGTTAACCTAGAATTGTGTCTTTTTTTCACAGCCCAATTTTTCTCCCAGGTCGGCATGCTAGAACGGTTTGGGTCCTGTGCCATTCGTCACATATACTGGGCTGCTACAAGCTGAACACATCGGTCATATGGCAGGAATCTCGTGATCGACCATATCCGCTGGCTCGGGTAAAGTTGGAGAGTCATCCTGGTGCCTCACCTGGGATCGGTTTTTCCCCGAATTTGGTGCAGCATTCTTCGTGTGTGTGCGGTGGGCCCAGGGTCTTGATAGTGCACGTGGGTGGAAACGCCTGGGGCCCATTAGACAATCGACTTGATTAAAATCATTCAACAAGACATAGCTAATTCGTGGCAATGTGTTCCAAAGTTAGGATCATATGGTCCGAATAATCCCAGACGCATTGGGTGTGCGAAGGATCAAGGGCGATTGAAAAATGTAGACGTAAAATCAATGGATCCCGCAGTTTTCTGCCTTTGTTCGGCGTATTGGGGGAAAGCGGTACGACACCGAGAGTGGAGCTAGATACTAGGGATGTACTATGCAGAGACGGGGGCGCCTAACCAGATAGGCCTAGTATTCTAAATACAACCTACAAGGGGGGATTGAGGCAGCCCTGTCAATGCTGGGGTACAGGACCATCATGATGCTCCTGCTGGTGGACAGGGGCTAGCTAGGGTCTAAGAAGATAGGGGCACTTTCTGGGCACCCCATGCCCGCTCGCATCACGGTGAATTTTTTTAGGCCCCCCCCTTCTCTCCCTCCACTTAAGTCCACAAAACCCACGATTTACTTGCCAAAAAGATACAGACAGATAGACCAACCATCAAACAAGACACAAAACAGCCGATAGGCTAATGACAGAAGACAGTGAAATAAGACATACAGATAGAGATCCAGAGTTGATAGAGACAACATTAATGACACGTAACCTGGCAATTTCATTATATACTGGTAGCAATTTGGCTCATTTTAAACTTACTGGCTGTGTTTCAGTTGTAGTCAACCGCTTGCCCACACCTTTGGCATGGAGACCTTCTTGACCTTCCTACTGACTCAGCCCCTATCTAGCTCTATATGTCCCTCTCTCTGTTATAATCTATCTCTATCGGTCCCTCTCTCTCTGTATATCTATCTCTATCTGGTCCTCTCCTCAATGTAGAATCTATCTCTATCTGTCCCTTCGTCTCTGTATATCTATCTCTATCTGTCCTCTCTCTCTCTGTATATCTATCTCTATCTGGTCTCTCTCTCTCTGTGATCTATCTTCGTTTTTTCTTTTTTTTATTTCCTGTCTCTCTCTCTCTGTATATCTATCTCTCTCGGTCCCTCTCTTCTGTTATCTATCTCATCGTCCCCCTCTCTCTGTATATCTATCTCTACTGTCGCGCTCGCTCTCTGTAGATCTATCTCTATCTGTCCCTCTCTCTCTGTTATATCTATCTCTATCTGTCCCTCTCATCTCTCTCTGTATATCTAGCTCTATCTAATATATCTGATATCACGATCCATACTCCATGTGCTGAATGGGAAATGGACCACACGCCTGGTCCAGGGGTGCTGGGGGCTAAACCTTAAACCATAAATTAAATATTAATAGGGATAAACCCAAACATTAGAGCCCTACACAGTATATGCACTCTATCCCTTTAATTCCCCAATATTATTGTAAAATCAGTAGTCACATAGCCACTGCGTGCGAGTGTGGTAAAGAGATGATCTAATTTTTTCTTTTCCTAAAATCATTCCTTTATTATCATATGACACATAAACTATACCAAAATCCCAAAATACACCATAGCTAAAACTCAAACTAAACATCGCGGTCGGGCGGCCCCGATCTCTAACTAACGGACCTGGTAACACCACAAATACTGTCAGGGATCCACCGTAATTGTTCCCATACTGTTTTGGTAAGAAACCTTCTCAATTGAACTGTGTAGAAGAATATTGCCACTGTGCGGCGGCAACACTTGATCAGGATTCCAAAAATAGTACATCCTCCAACCGAATGTCTCCTAGATATGTCCAGATATATCCATTCTACGGTCCCAAGGGTTATCATGAATCCATACAAACACTGTAACCAATAGTGAATCCCTTGGCTTGTAGGTTATTGTGTATCCGGGAATTGTTGGCAAACAATAAAGCACTCTATATAATGAGTCCACGAATTGTCAAATTCCGGTATAGCTGATATCTTGCCACTCGCCGAACTGGGTTGTTAAGCCATATGCGGGGTGCCGCTTCACCCCAACCAATCCTTTCGGCAATGTTCTCTATTCACATTACTTTCCATACAAGCTTGTCCCCACCTCCTTTCTCTCCCGATGTCCCTCACCTCAGCACTTGCGTCAACCGAGCACGTTCGCCGTAATCACGGCTTCAATCAGGGAATCTCGAACTTTTTGCCAGTCATACTATTTAAGCAGTATTTTTGATGCTCATGATCTAGCCGGGTTGAAACAAAGACTTAACCCTATAATGCCGTAGATCCACTCCTCTCCTTTAAATGAACCCTATACATAACAGCAATAACACCTACGAATATGTACAGTCTATTTACCCCATACCACGTATCAGTTGCAAAATCTCTACCTTGAATTCCTTTTTATATTGACCCCATCTGGGATTATCATTACAACAATATTGTATTACTGTCCATATTTTTCACAGCCACTTAAGCTGTGATCAAATTATAGCCTTGGTTTTAATGCTCCTTTAACACTACTCAGGTAGTTATACTTATACATGTTACGTTTTTCATATATATGTACAGATTTTTTTGTTATTATGTTGTTCAATTCAGTTTCTTCAAATAACAAGGCATAATTTATCATTTCGTTTTAAAACCATTAAGCCTTTCCTCTTCCTCGTCCCCAGTTTTAATATCCATCTCCTTCACTTTGCAATAGTCTTTTTTCTTTCTATGTTTTCCCCTCCTCTTGGGCCCATTTATTTTTTTCTATCCCCATAAAGGAATACTATTGTTATTTCATTTATATGCACTTCTTTAACTATGCTTAGCCATTGCACTTTTCTCACTGTTCACATTTCGAGTTGCTTCTCACATGTTTCCTGGATTCGTTGAGTTAGCAATCTTTTGTTGACACATATCTTTCCCACAAATCTGCATTCAGTACATATGTATCTGGTTTGCTGACACTTATTAAGGATTGCACATTATATTTTTTATTATCCCTCCCCACAATGGGGTACCAGTTTTCATGTATTTACATATAATACACTTTGGACATTTTCGATTTCCCACTGCTCTTTTGATCCTAACCGGTTTCTTTATCTGAAACTTTTTAGGGGGTCATTGACTCGGGAGACCCAATCTCATCAATTCCTCGCCCTTTTCGGGTCATGTATGGTCCTCTCTCCTATCACTTTTCGAGATCCTTATCTTGTTCCTGCAATAGGTCCATTTTGTGAGTATATGTTTGACTTCCAACTTCTTTGTTGTATTTGTGATATAAAACGAATTTTTTTTGATCTTGTTTAAGTTCTATATTAGATTTCGTTTACCATATATGTGCTTGTTTCTCTAGTAGTGTATTTTGGCTCTTTTTAGCCTCTAGGATATCTTTCTTTTTGTTATCCTCTTTCCTCAAATCTTGTCATAAGTTTAAAGAGTGTTTCAAGGCTTCCATTGTGGACATTTCTGCGAATTCGCATCACGGTCCAACTGGTATTAGAAAAAACTCGTATCAGATTGCTAGGGTGTGGCTAGTTTGCCTTAAAAGTGAATTCCACAGCAGTACTCTTTCGTATATACCTCTGTGTATTCTTGTACCCATGTGGTTTATATTTTTAGATGCTAAGAATTCACATTTCTCTCTGTTATATTCATAGTTGCTTAATATTACGAGTGTTTTTTCAATTCAATGTTTCTGAACAAATAGGGATAATCTTGCTATACTATAACCCTTCCCTAGGAATTAGGATTCATCCATAATATCTTACCCACGATGGAATAAACACTTTGAATATTCAATTCTTCTCCCACAATGATTGACATCCTCATTCTCTATCTGTTCCTCTCTCTCTCTCTGTATATCTTTTCTCTAATCTGCTCTCCTCTCTCTTATATCTATCTCTCTCTGTCCATCTCTCTCGGATATCTATCTCTATCTTCCCTCTCTCCTGTTATCTCTATTCTCTACCTGTCTCTCTCTGCTCTTTATAATCTATCCTCTATCTGTCCCCTCTTCTCTCATCGCTGTATATTCTTATCCTCTTATCTTTCCCTACTCTCCTCTGTATATCTATCTCTATATTCCCCTCTCTCTCTCTGTAATCTATCTCTATCTGTCCCCTCTCTCCTCTGTATATCTATCTCTATCTGTCCCTCTCTCTCTGTATAATCTATCTCATCTGTCCCTCTCTCTCTGTATATCTTAACATCTCGATCTGTCTCCTCTCCTCTCTGTATTCATCTCTATCTGTCTCTCTCGGGGTCTCTGTATATCATCGATCTATCTCTTCTTGTCCCTCTCTCTCTCTCTTTATATCTATCTCTATCTGGTCCCTCTCTCTCGTATTCTATCTCTAATCTTCCCTCTCTCTCTCTCTTATATCTATCTCTAATCTGTCCCTCGCCATCTCTTAACTATCCTCATCTGCTTCTCCTTCTCTCTCTGTCATATCTATCTCTATTCTGTTCTCTCTCTCTCTGTATATCTATCTCTAACTGTCCCTCTCTCTCTCCTCGTAACCTTCGTATACATCTCTACTGTCTGTCCCTCTCCTCGTCTGTAATATCCTATCTCTAATATGTCTCGCTCTCCTCTGTATATCTAATCTCTCTATCTGTCCCCTCTCTCTCTGTATATCTATCTCTATCTTCCCTCTCTTCCTCTCTGGATATCTATCTCATCTGTCCCTCTCTCTCTCCTGTATATCTATCTCTATTGTCCCTCTCTCTCTGTATATCATCTCTATCTGTCCCTCTCTCTCTCTGCTTTATTCTATCTCTATCTGTCCCTCTCTCTCCTCCTCTGTTATCGATCTCTACTGGTCCCTCCCCCTCTCTCTCCTGTTATATATCTCTCTCTGTCCCTCCTCTCCTCTGTATATCTATCTTATCTGTCTCTCTCTCTGTATAATCGATCTCTATCTGTCCCTCTCCCTCTCCCATCTCTGTATATCTATCTCTATCTGTCCCTCTCTCTCTGTATAATCGTATCGCTATCTGTCCCCATCTCCTCTGTCTCGGTCTATCTATCTCTATCTGCTCCCTCTCGCTCTGTAATATATATTCTCTATCTGTCCCTCTCTCTCTGTATATCTATCTCTATCTGTCCCTCTCTCCTCCTCTGTATATCTTCTCTATCTGTTCCCCTCTCTCGTCATCCTCTCTGGTAATCATCTCTTCTGTCCCTCTCTCTTCTCT
Organism: Hymenochirus boettgeri; assembly: GCA_019447015.1. Classification (NCBI taxonomy): domain Eukaryota; kingdom Metazoa; phylum Chordata; class Amphibia; order Anura; family Pipidae; genus Hymenochirus; species Hymenochirus boettgeri. Next base: position 276,559,974 of record CM033473.1, on the reverse strand, counting down.
CTGTATATCTATCTCTATCTGTCCCTCGTCTCTCTCTCTCTCGCTCTTATATCTCTCTCTATCTGTCCCTCCTCCTGTAATCTAATCTCTATCTGTTCTCCTCTCTCTCCTCTGTATATCTAATCCCTATCTGTCCCTCTCCTCGCTGAATATCTATCTCATCTGTCCCTCTCTCTCCCTCTCTCTCTCTCTGTATATCTATCTCTCCCTCTTCTCTCTCCTGTATCTCTATCTCTATCTTTCCCTCTCTCGCTTCTCTGTATATCTATCTCTATCTGTCCCTCTCTCTCTCTCTGTATATCATCTCTATCTTCCCTCTCATCCTCTGTATATCTATCTCTATCGATCTGTCCCTCTCTCTCTCTCTGTATATCTATTTATCTGTCCCTCTCTCTCTGTATATTCTTATCTCTATATCTCTATCTGTCCCTCTCTCTCTGTATATCTCTCTCTATTGTCCCTCTCTCTCTGTATATCTACTCTACTGTCTCTCTCCTCTGTATATCTATCTCTATCTGTCCCTCTCTCTCTGTATACTCTATCTCTATCTTGTTCCTCTCTCTCTCTCTGTATATCTATCTCTATCTAATATATAGGAATCAGTATATAACACTGTGATGGACGGCTCCCCTCTCTCCCAGCTCCATCCACATCAGACCTCGCTTACCTGTGTACATGCAATGTGTGTGCTTGCGAACCCAAGGTCTCACCTCCACCAATAGTAAGTTACAAAAAGGGGGTGGTCCTCCGCACCATCCACGTACATTTAATGTAAATACGGTCCTCAAAACAAAAATCGGCAAAGTTTTGTTTCAATTAAAAATTTAACAATCTGTTTATGGGTGTCCAGGCGGAACCACATGGTAGGGGGTTAAGCTCGGGGCAGGCTGGGCGGGCAGCACGCGTCACGGGTACAGTGTACAAGGATGTCTAAACGCGTTCATGGTTGCACACCCTTACTCTCAATAGACCAATACCACAATTAAAAGTCACACCCTCCTTTTAAAGAGGGATAACCAATATAAAGGTACATACCTCATCCATATAATTAACCCTAACAACCCAAACGCATAGACTAGAGTTAACATTACAACCAAATTTCAAGTGTACTACTCAATGGTAGAATTGGGTCCAAACCATTAAACCCATGTTGGTGACTGCCTGCCATGACCAGTGACTGGGAAACAGACATCTCGTTTAGTCTGAAAGTGAATTTCCTGTTTTCTGAGCATAGCACATTTTCTGTTGGTTGTTGCGTATGGGGCCATAATTACTTGACCTTTATTTTGATGCGTTGCCATTGTAATCAAACTTGGTATTTTATTTTTTCAAGCTTAGATTCCAGCTGAGATCCAGTGAACCCTGTCAAAGGCTTTTTCTGCATCTATTGTTACTATTCTTGGGATTTGAAAATTTTCAGCGTATTGTATTTTTCTAGTGTTGTCAGAGGTTTTTCTGTCTTGGATGAAACCTGTTTAGTGCGAAATTAATGAATTTAGGTATTATAGGGTTTAACCTGTTTGCTATGAATTTTTCATATATTTTAATTGTCTGTATTGATTTGTGATTGATCTCTATCTGGTTTGGGTATTGTGATTATGGTTGCTTGTAAGTTTTCTGTAGGGAATGTTTTATTTTGAATGGCTAAATTGAACATGTTGGTTAGATGTGGTCTTAGGATATCTGCGAATAGTTTGTAGAAGTCAGATGTGCAACCATCCGGTCCAGGAGTTTTGTTTAGTTTAAGCTGTTTAATAGCTTGTATGGTTTCTTGGATTGTAATGGGGAGATTTAGTTACTCTACTTCATTTGAGGATATCATTGGTAGATTGAGTTTGTCTGGAAATTGTTGTACTAAATCTGGGTTTGGTTGTTTTGTTTCAGGTTGTTTTAACAGTATGGACTATTTGTAGATATTCGGGTATATATATATATATATATATATCCAGATGATAGGCCTGGCCTATGCGATGACGCCCTATGTAAGAAGTGCATCTTTCCATTTGCAAAGTCCGGAAGCTAATGGGTGTGGACCAGACGTAGCGGTTAACTAATAAATTGTCTCTCAGAGATGTCACATCAGTCTCTTGAGGGATCTAAGCAGCAAACTTGTTAAAGCGTTAAAAGGATTTTATGGGTTTGGAGCAAACCAGCCTTGTGTATTCTGTTTGAGTAGAGTTACAGCATAATCTTATATGGGGCATGAGGAAATGTATATCAAGTGTGAGCAGAAAACTATTACTTTGGGTTGTATGTAAAGAACAAACAGGGAGACTCAATAAAAGTTCTTACCAATCAGATCTTATTTAACATTTGAAAGGGAACATCTGATTGGTTGGGGCAAAGTTAGCGCCCTTTTTAACAGTAAGAACTTTTGTTGAATAACCCTGAAAACCTGCTCCCATTGGTCAGCTATGAGCTGATTAGAAGCTCTCCGAAATATTCCAATATATTTATATTAAGACCTACTTACAGTATTATAAGGGACCAGGTGTCTCCTCCTGGAGGCGAAGTGCGTCCTCCCCTGTACTGATTGCTGATTGTGTCCTACTACAGAGGTAAACGCTAAATAGGAAACATTTCTACCCACAGAAACGTACAGGGTTTTAGGTTACAAACCTGATAAACTCGTCACCAGTGTCTGTTTTTCATGACAATTTCCTGATTCCTGAGTTATAAGTTTTCTGATCCATCTTTGCCTTATTGCACTTGCAAAAGAACAATGCACTTACTTAAAAAGGGGAGTTTAATACACAGTCAGAACATGCATTTACCTCCATCACAGCTTATCTATAGTAAGTGTGGGTTTGTGTGAATTTCAATGTGGTGGAAACACTTGATGTGGACACTTATGCTGGCAGCACTGCAAGGGCAGGTTGAGAGATTGCTGACCCTGCCACCTCCCAATATTCAAAAGTTGTTTTGTGGCACTAATACCAGCCAACTTCTAGCCTGCCCTTCGCATTGGGCAAAGTCAACGTTCTACACTGGTTGCCTAAGCGGTTTCCCCAGCGAATACCATGATCTTGGGCAGGGGTAGGTACTGAGAAACAGGCTAGGAGGGGTGTGAGCCCTTCAGGTACATACAAAGGCACACTGCTCGTCCTGACCGAGTTCCCCACCAGCAATAGCACCATCTTCCGTAAACCGCTGACCAAAACCCACCACCTGAACTCAGTCCCATGATGCTATGACACTGGAGGATGGCGAGATGGTTGGTGACCCTGGAAACCAAAGAAAATGGGGGAATTCCACTAGGGGGATGTATCAACCATCCTTGGTTGGGTAGAAGTTGAATCTGACACTGTTAAAGGGTATGTTCCCCCTCTTTTCAAATTTTAACACCAGCGTTAAAAGATTTCCCACCCCCAACCGCTATATTTTTATACAAACCAAAAACGTTTCCTCTTCTTTACTTACAGCACCCTCTGTTCTTCGCTGTACTGGTCCGGCTCCCCCTGCTCGCTCACAGAACTGTAAGCAGGGGTCCGGACCGGCAGCCGCGGCTGTGATTGGCTGAGAGGCAACCAATCACAGCCGCGGCTGCCATCAGTGAGGACGGCGCTGGAACGAGGTGCTGTAAGTAACGAAGGGAAGCGTTGTTTGGTATAAGTATGAAGCGGTTGGGGGTGGGGGGACCTGCCCTGCAGTATGTTAAAAGAATTTTATGATGGCTGGAAATAATCGAGAGGCATCGGGAGGGAGGGAGTGTGGGAAAGGGTCTCCAATGCGCAAGTCTCTAAACCTCCCGGAGGCAACACAGAGGCAGAGACCTTTAGGGCAGGAAGACAGCTCCTCCCCTACAGTTTCCTGGACTTTATTCATGGACTACAGAAGAACCACAAGGAGCAGGGATGTAAGGTAAGGTTTTTATTTAATTGTACAGTGGGGCCAGTAGTAGGGACATTTTTAGTTTGGGGGGTGGACATGCCCTTTAAGGCAGGCAATTTGTGGCAAATGTGCTCCTTTTATGCTGCAATGCCTGTGCAAGGACCCTAGGTCTAAGGTCTCAGTTCATCACCACATCTCAGTAGGAAAGCAAAATGCAGCACTATGAGGCAGTGCTGCTGTGTCAGCTCTGTTTTGGCTTCCCAGATCCTGGGCTCATGTCCCCCTGTGCCTGAGAGAAGGAGCAGTGCTAGAGGAGGCATTGCAGTCAACTTCAGTTGCCAGGCCCATCGACTGGCGGCTCCAACAGAAAACACCTCAGTCACTGGCTTCATTGTATCCGGGGCTGGTGTAGACTCATCAGAGACTGAGTATCCATTGAAGTACTGGGTGATGAGGATTGGCATCTGGCCCGAGTTGGCACAGCACGCCATCGATCTCTTGTCATGCCCGGCATCCAGTGTCCTTTCAGAGAGGACCTTTATTTCAGCAGGGGTGTGTGTGTTGTTACAGAAAGGAGGACTGGTCTCTCCACTGAGAATGTGGACCACCCAATTGTATAGGGATCCCCATAACAGCATAATGGTCCTGACTATGTTTCTGGAGAGCCCTTATTGAAAAATGTAATAATAGGTAAAATTCTTAGACTCAGTGCTGTGCCTCCTATTTACCTCCCCAGCCGTAAACTGTTAATTAATTTTCAATCGGTTTAGTGATTGCTAATTCATGATAGTTACCGTAAATTGCCGATAAATTGCCGATAACGATCGTAAATCTACAATAACGTGATCATAGATTTTTACAATCCCCATAGAAAACCATTGTGGTAGTTTACTACCGTGTGGTATTCGACTACCAAACATTAATAAATTAATGTTCGGCGTAAATGTACGACTGCAGACGTACATTTACGGTCAAGGTCGTACATTATCAAAAACGTGCTGTATTGCTAAATTGCGATACCGTGCTATTACAAATAAGGCCCTAAGTTCCGACTTCTACATAAATGAACAGTGAAGGACCGGCTGGGGAGGGAAGTAGGGGGCAGAGCACAGTTCAGTAAAGAGTTTTTTCTGATCGGATTTACTGCAGGTTTTATTAAAGAATGGGAGGTAAGACACAACTCCTACATCCGCTTCTTCAAACTAAATCCCCAAAAGAAGTTTTCTTAGGTGGACATACCCTTTAAAAGACTGCTGAAGATCTATGGACTTTCCAGGTGGACTTCATTCTAATTAAGTTACAGATGGGTGTTTGCAACATTGTGTGCAGAGAGGGACCTGTTGAATGCAGTATATAAAGGGTTAATCATTTGGAAAGAGGTAACTAAGCATTATGTATGCACATCTGTCTTGATTACTCATAGTCATCATAGTTAATTTGGTAAATGAATGTCATCAGTAAAAAGTTCTGACCATTCATGGAACGTAACTTAAAGGGACACTAAACAGATTTCACGTGCTTCCTAAATTAAATGAAATCTGTATTCTTCACGGGGAAGTGAGAACGCTTATTCCCTCCTCCCTGTGAATAATAGAACGCCAGGGGACACAGCCGAACTTACCTTACCGCCGCTCCACTCTTTACCTTACCGCCACTTGCCGAACTTACCTTACCGCCGCTCCACTCTTTACCTTACCGCCACTTTTTCTCTGTCAGGTGCGCTGTCCGACCATGCGCCTATCTTCAGCATATGCTTGCGGTGGCTGCGAGGTTAACTTTCGCGTTAGCCACGCAGTCGCCGCAAGTAAGGAGTTTAAGGAGAAAGGATTTCTCCTTAAAGGAGAAATCCACCCTAAAAAATGTCCCTGGTTAAAGGGCATGTCCATCCTTCAAACAATTATCTGTTCACCTGTCATTTATTTGCCCTAACCCCACCTCTGCCCCCCCCGGCTTTGCCCACTGTGACATCATGGCCCTGCCTCCTCCTGATTGGGGAGGGGAAAAAAATCTGGCAACCCTGTCCTAACCCCAACTGCTATTTCTAGCACTTTATTACATTACAGCAGTTTCCCATGTTCCAGTTAAATGAAAGCCTGCAGTATTTCCTTTAAAATGAGCCAACAATTAAATCTCTGGCTGGAACCTGTGAGAAATTACTGTGAATGTGCAAACTTCCTGCTTCCAGTAGGTTGAGTGACATCACCTGACCTCTGCCCCGCCTGTGTGTCCTGGGGGAGAAGCATGCTTAGTTAAGACTTAATGCTGGGGAAATCAGGAAGTACCGGGGGTGGGGTGGGGGGGCAATTGAGAGTTGAGAAGGGGAGCCTATTAATGCACGCAGAGGCTGGTCACATGGCTGAAAACAGGAAGTGTTCAAACAGGAAGTAATATTGCTGAACCTTTCCAGCAATAACGTCTCACAAATTTTATCTAGAGATGTGATTTAGGTTTTATTTTGAAGGTGTGATGGAAGGCTTTTTATATAATCCTTACAAGTTTGGAAGAATTCAAGACCACAGTTACCCTTTAAGGAGAGGTATATTCTTTAAAGGGTATGTCCAGCAAAAAAGCAAGTATGTTTCTAAATGATTTACTGAAGAACAGGAGGTAAATGCAAAAAAAAAAAATCTCTTACCTCTCGTTCTTCAGTAAATCTTCCAGGAGAGGAGGAGACACTTACCTACGGACCAGCTCCAGCGCCGAAATCCCCGATGCGTCCTCCCTTCTTCGCACTGTGTGCGCATGCGCGCACAGTGCAAAAGACTGGAGATGCGTCGGGGATTTCAGCGCTGGAGCGGGTCCGTGGGTAAGTGTCTCCTCCTCTCCTGGAAGATTTACTGAAGAACGGGAGATAAGTGTCTCCTCCTCTCCTGGAAGATTTACTGAAGAACGGGAGGTAAGAGATAGTGCTGTTCTTCAGTAAATCATTTAGAAACATACTTGCCTTTTTGCTGGACATACCCTTTAATTAAAGATCAGTATTTTGGTATCATTATTTAGGAATGAGTAGGAATGTGTTATTCACCAACTTGTAGTGTTATTTAATGCCCCTTATTTTAGAATACCCCTGCTTTATAAATATGCCTCCAAGATATAAAGTAGATGTTTGGAGAAATCCTCTTTGCTTTACTGGGTGAATCAATGGAATGGTGAGGCATCTAGCTAATGGGTAGTTAATGGCCACCATACACTGTAGAAATAATGCCTTACCTCCATAATCTCTGATGACACACTCTGAACAGAACTCTGTACTTGTTGTAATATACTGACTACGGTTTGGATGCTGCTGGATGATGAAGATACGTTATTCTTTTGATCTGTCACTGCATTGGCAAGGTTTGAAATAAAAGTCGGCAAACTGGCTTGTCCCACAGGGCTTGAGAAATCCTACAAAATATTAAAAACTTATAATTATATTATAATATATTATATTAAAGGACAACTATACTGTGAAAATTAACTTTTTAAAAATGAGAAGCACCTGTGGCAATCCTCTCCTGGAAGATTTACTGAAGAACGGGAGGTAAGAGATAGTGCTGTTCTTCAGTAAATCATTTAGAAACATACTTGCCTTTTTGCTGGACATACCCTTTAATTAAAGATCAGTATTTTGGTATCATTATTTAGGAATGAGTAGGAATGTATTATTCACCAACTTGTAGTGTTATTTAATGCCCCTTATTTTAGAATACCCCTGTTTTATAAATATGCCTCCAAGATATAAAGTAGATGTTTGGAGAAATCCTCTTTGCTTTACTGGGTGAATCAATGGAATGGTGAGGCATCTAGCTAATGGGTAGTTAATGGCCACCATACACTGTAGAAATAATGCCTTACCTCCATAATCTCTGATGACACACTCTGAACAGAACTCTGTACTTGTTGTAATATACTGACTACGGTTTGGATGCTGCTGGATGATGAAGATACGTTATTCTTTTGATCTGTCACTGCATTGGCAAGGTTTGAAATAAAAGTCGGCAAACTGGCTTGTCCCACAGGGCTTGAGAAATCCTACAAAATATTAAAAACTTATAATTATATTATAATATATTATATTAAAGGACAACTATACTGTGAAAATTAACTTTTTAAAAATGAGAAGCACCTGTGGCAAAGAGATAGAATTGATTATTCCCACCTCCCAATATTTGTTTTGTTGAGGAGCTACAGCACATACAGTATTCATCTGCCAGGTTATGGCCCCGGGCCATTCTATATAAAAGATATTGCTGAAGCATACAGGAAGACTGGCAGAAACATTTTTCTTTGTCCTGCTGCTCCTCGTAGAAATATTAATGGGAGGTAAAAATCACCAATCCTACCTCTCTGCCTCGGGTACTTTTTATTTTAACTGTTTTTACAAAATAATTTATACGCACTATAGTTTCCCTTTAATACTATACTTATAATGCATAGTTGTAACCCTTTGATTAAAATGTTATCATACTTTCTATTTATTTAAAGGACAACTACACTGTAAGGAGGTAGGATTGATTGATCACTTTGAAACATTTTACATTTCAGCTGTCAATCAAGTGCCTTATTATCATCTTGCTGTGGGCAGTTTTGCTATAGCTGGAATGGTGATAGTTGGTATGTGTGAATTGCATGGTGGGAAATTCCCTCTCCAATATCTGTCTCACAGTGATTACTGAGCATGCTTGCAGTCACAGTTAGCAGTAGCGTACCTACACTACAGCAGCTCCCGCCATTGGGGGGGCCAAGGGGGCCCGCGATCAGCTTTTTTAAAGGGCATGTCCACCCCAAAATTTAACTTTTGATATGTGGTAGGGCATGCTCCCCCAGCCCCAACCGCATTAATATAATTGTTAGAAAGTCCCCTGATTCTTACTTTCCTGCCCTCTCTCCCCTGCTGCAGTGTTCAGGCCCTCTGCTTGCATGGAATTGAAAGCAGGGGGCGGGACCGGCAGCTGCGTCCGTGATTGGCTGAGAGGCAGGGAGGGCTGCACTGAGCATGCCTCAACCTTTATGAGGTTGAGGAAGTCTCAGGCACGGCATGAGTCACACACTGCTCCTACACAGCAGTTTCCTGGACTTTGGAGGGGCACAGCAGGGGAACTATTTTGAGCAGGAATGTAAGGTAAGGATTGTTTTAAACTACTTGATGTGGCCAGTAAGGGGTTAAATTTTAGTTTTGGGGGTGGACATGCCCTTTAAAAATAGTTTATTGTGCATCCTTGGTAAAGATACGCATGATCAGCAGTTTAAAAGGATGGTACCGGTCTTTTAAACAGCTGCTTGGGCAAGGGGTGGAGGGGGTGTCTGTGGCCCGAGCTCCAAGCCTGTTGTTACACTTCTAACAGTTGGCCACATTAGTAAGGGGGATTCTGAGCCTAAGCAAAACATACTGGGTCAAAGTCACACACCTGAGAGCATGAACTGCTGTTTGCAGCAAGTCCAGTAAAGACACTTATTTTCTTATTAGCATCCACTATTAACGTTCAGTTTAGGCAGTGCGGTCCCGTAATAAAACTCCCAATAGTATTTCCACTTACCACAACCTGAAGGTTTAATGTTTGGAGAGATGCAAATACACAGTTATCCTGATCTAGAACCCAGTCCCTTGTGTCACTGCATCGGTAAACCCTGGTTCCTGTGAGGCGGCTATCTTCATCAGAACAAGGGACCGTGATTACTGCCCCAATTGGTCCAACACCTCTTGTTGTGTTGCAATTGATTGAACCTATTAAAGGGTTAAATATGTATAAATGATCACAGACAGAACCACATTTACTACCAATTATTAGAACCAACGCCTCTAGTTTGGGATATTGACTGCACTGATCACAGATTGGGGGAGAATGATGAGGAGGATGGTCCAGAAGAGGAGATACCCACAATCCAAGTAACCTGATACTTTTCCTAATAAATAGAGACCCTTTGTGTTCAAACAACCTGGACTTTCGATTGGTTGAGCCAAAATATTGTCAGCAATTTTTGGCTACAATAGACAGTAATGGTCAAACATTAGTCCAAATCGTATGAATGCCACCGGCTGGTAAATTTCACCATGATTGGTTGCTGCACATTTCTGTTTGACCATTGATCTTTGAACCTCACCAACCCTTCAATCTCGGCAACTGGTTGTTCGAGTCAAAAAATCGGACTGTGTGTTCTTCTAGGGAGGGAAGGCAAATTGCACCTATTATACTTGGTATGTGTTACTTTTACTTCTGTCTGCCATGGATTCAGCCATTTATTTTCTGGTAATTATCATAAGGCAGAAGATTGGAGGAAATGTACGGCAGTAATGAGTGCAATATAGCCATTTGAATTGAATTGCTATTGCACTAGGATTTGTATTTAAGTGGGATTGCAGGATGTGCTACTCAGTGGCCCGGTGAAAGGTCCGTGGGAAGAGAGAGTAACCCCTATTTTATTGCATGATTTCCCCCGGTGCGGACGCTGCTATTGGAATGGAAAACCCATGGTAACCCATATTACAGTTCATATTTCTACCGCAGGAGCTCAGACAGTGGAGCCTCGGAGATCCCAGGAATTGTATCTCAGGCTCAGTGCAGTAGGATCAAGGGTCAGTAGGGTCTGTGCACACAGGTTAGAGCGCATACAAACATGCTGGTGACTATAGCTAATTCTTTATGTAGACCAGAAAATGGGATTTAGGTTCCGCACAGTGGATAGAAATCTATACAACCTGCAAAAAATGTTTGGGTTTCCCGATTTACCTTCTAGCCCATGGGACATCCCGTGATACTGCATTAAATGAATAAGGAATTTCCCAGTTGTTATTAGAAATCTATGATTAAAACAATCATTTAGTGTATGTATTACATTACACGAAATCTATGATTAAAACAATCATTTAGTGTATGTATTACATTACACCTATTAAACAAAGTGACCTGTTTATCGTTACACTTACTGGTTTGTAGAACTACCTTGACGGCAGGTCGTACATTATCAACAACGTCCTTATTGCTATTGCGGACCCGTGCTATACAAATAGCCCTAAGTTCCGACTTCTACATAAATGCAACGGGAGACCGGCTGTAGGGAAATTAGGGGCAGAGCACAGTTCATTAAGATTTTTTCTGACTCGGATTTACTGCAGTTTTTAAAGAATGGAGGTACGACATCAACTCCTACAATCCGCGTCTCCACTAAATCCCCAACAAAGTTTTTTCTTAGGGGACATACCCTTAAAAGACGGCTGAGATCATGGCCGTTCCCAGTGAACTCAGTCTAATTATTACGATGGGTGTTTGCAACATGTGTGCGCAGCGGGACCTGTGGAATGCTATATAATGGGTAATCCTTGGAAAGACGGTAACCAGCATTAGGTATGCACATCGGGCTTGATTATACGCATAGTTCATCATAGTTATTTGGTAAATGATGTCATCAGGAAAAAGTTCTGACCATTCATGGACCGTAACTTAAAGGACCTAACAGATGTTCACGTGCTTTCCGAAATTAAATATGAATCTGTATTCGTCCCGGGGAATGAAACGCTATTCCCTCCTCCCTGTGAATAGAGAACCGCCAGTGGACACAGCCAACTTACCTTAACCACCGCCCCGCGCCACTCTGTACCTTACCGCCACTTTTTCCTCTGTCGTTGCGCGGTCCGACCATGCGCCTATCTTCAGCATATGCACGCCAATGTAAATAAATCGTGCGATTGGTACGTGAAGCTCCGGATAGCTGATAAGAAAATGCCGCTGGCAAGGTAATTGTTCCCCCGGTGTTTCTATTATTTACAGGTAGGTAGGAATAGCTTTCGCCCCCCTTTGAATATAGAAACCAATTTGAGTTATTTAAAAATGGACAGTTTATTGTTCGTTTTAAAGCCCATTTTAGACACACACACTAATTGACTAATTATGCTTAAGTATAAATTTATATTGTAAGCGGTCTGCTAATATACTTGACTGCTTTGCATAATTTGTAACTATTCTATAAAATAAATCCCATTTTGAATAGATCGCCTTAGTAGTTGTCTCATTAACCATTAAACACCTCCAGGTAATTAATCAGTAGATGTAGTACTTTTGAAGTGATACACACTTTTTACAGTGATATAGTCAGTGCAGGACTCGATTCTTCCCTTGTCATCTCATAATGGAAAAGGAAGTCAAGTGTTACAGAACATGTCACGCTATCGTGGTTGGCGGCTTTAGACGGCATCCTACCTTGTCCAAGGAAAGTGTTTGTCGGGTTCCAGAAGACGCAGTTTGTTATCATTTAATGTCTTATTACCTTTTGTAAATTCATTATATGTTAACTGTTCAGAGCACTGGTTGCCTGGCCACTGTACTCATCCCACACCAGCCACCATAAGTGTTTCAGTAGTAGCCAAATATCCACCCAGGTAGCATATTCAATGTAACCACAGTGGTGTTCCGCTTTTAAAAACCGCTCAGGATATTCCTTTATCATCAGACAACTGCCCGATAGATTTTTCCCTCCTTGGCTGAAACTGAGATCCTGTCGTAGCTTGGCCGAAGTCCCAACACGCTAACCTCTAACTGCATTAGAATTATTTTTTAACGTTTTTCGTCGGTTTGGTCCTAGTAATTTGAAGCTTTTTGGCAAAATTTTCCCAGTTGCAACAAAGTTTTTAATCTGTTTTCAGTCTTGTTCGCCATTTTTTGTCCAGGCCGAAGTAGATTGGGCATCGACCACAACGTAATGTTCGTAGAATTGTTCTTAAATAAAAAGATCATATCATTAAGAGATTTATAAATTTTCTAATCTGGGGCGATGCACCAACGCCACTATCAGCAACCCGGTGCAAGCCCCTTGCGATGTTTATACTTCCGATAGCGGGGCTTGAACATCGGCTACCTGGCAATTTTCTATTTCCGGCACTTAAAAAATGCTGATTTCCGGCATATATCACCGTTCCAAGAATGTGCACAATGGCACACCGCTTTGGCTCCTTGGTCCATACAAATATGGTAGGTGCAACCTCTCGCCCCCTACCTCCTGGCTTTCAACATCCCACAAAGGAAAAAGTAGGATCACACTACTATGGTGAATTTTTCTTATTAGTGCAAAACAACATACACATTTCGGACTCAAGGCCCCTGAGGAAGTGGGCCCTAGAGTCCCAAACGTTGTTATGTTGTTTTTGCACTAAGAAATAACATTCACATATATTGTGCTCCTCTACTTTTTTCCTTGGATTTCCGGCATCATACAGCGCTTGCGGTGGCTGCGAGGTTAACTTTCGCGTTAGCCAACGCATTTTTGTGGCCGCAGTAAGGAGTTAAGGGAAAGGAGTCTCTAAGGAGAAACCAACCCTAAAAAATGTCCTGTTAAGGGTCCATGTCCATCCTCAACATTAATCTGCTCACTCTGTCATTATTTGTCCCTAACCCCAACCTGCTGCCCCCCCCCCCCCGCTTTGCCCACTGTGACATCATGGCCCTGCCTCCTCCTGATTGGGAGGGGAAAAAAAAATCTGGCAACCCTGTCCTCACAACCCCAACTGCTATTTCTAGCACTTTATTACATTTACAGCAGTTTTTCCCATGTTCCGTTAAATGAAAGCTGCATATTTCCTTTAAAATGAGCCAACCATTAAATTCGGCTGGAACCTGTGAGAAATTACTGTGAATGTGTCAAAACGTCCTGCTTCCAGTAGGTTATGGACACACCTGACCTCTGCCCCCGCCTGTTGTCCTGGGGGAGAAGCATCAAAGATTTAAGACTTATGCTTGGGAAATCAGTAATACCCGGTGGTGGGGTGGGGGTGACAATTGAGAGTTGAGAAGGGAGCCTATTAATGCACTCAAGGCTGGTCCACCTAATGGCTGCAAACCAGGAAGTGTTCAAGCAGACGTAATATTGTGAATTTTTCCAGCCATAACGTCTCACATTATCTAAGTGTGATTTAGGTTTTATTTTGAAGGTGTGATGGAAGACTTTTTATATAATCCTTACAATTTGGAAGAATTCAGACACAGTTCCCTTTAGGAGAGGGATATTCTTTAAAGGGTATCCAGCAAAAAGCAAGTATGTTTCTAAATGATTACTGAAGACAGGAGGTCACTGCTAACATAAAAAAATCCTCTTAAGCCCCTCTCCGTTCTTCAGTAAATCTTCAGGAGAGGAGGAGACATTACCTACGGACCACTCCACGCCCGAAATCCCCGATGCCCTCCCTCCTTCGCACTGTGGTGCGCATGCTCGCACAGTGCAAAAGACTGGAGATGCGTCGGGGATTTCGCGCTGGAAGCGGGTCCGGGGTCATGTCTTCTCCTCTCCTGGAAGATTTACTGAAGAACGGAGGTAAGTGGTCTCCTCCTCCCCCTTGAAGATTTACTGAGAACGGGAGTAAGAGATAGTGCTTTCTTCGTCCATCATTTAGAAACATCTTGCCTTTTTGCTGGACATACCCTTTAATTAAAGATCAAGTATTTTGGTATCATTATTTTATGAAGTATTAGGAATGTATTATTTCACCAACTTGTAGTGTTATTTAATGCCTCCCCCTTATTTTAGAATACCCCTGTTTTAGAATTGCCTCCCGATATAAATAGAATGTTTGGAGAATCCTCTTTGCTTTACTTGGGTGATCACTGAAGGTGAGGCATCTAGCTACTGGGTAGTTAATGGCCACATACACCTGTAGCAAAATAATGCCTTACCTCCATAATCTCGGATGACACACTCTGACAGAAAACTCTGTACTGTTTCAAATATACTGACTACGTTGGATGCTCTCGGATGATGAGATACGTTATTCTTTTGCATCTGTCACTGCATTGGCAAGGTTTGAAATAAAAGTCCGGCAAACTTGCTTGTCCCACAGTGCTTGATAAATCCTACAAAATATTAAAAACTTTTAATTATATTTAATTATTATATTAAAGGACACCTATCTGTGAAAATTACTTTTTAAAATGAGAGCCTGTGCAAAGAGATAGAATTGATTATGCCACCGGTCCCAATATTTGTTTTTGTTGAGGACTACAGCAATACAGCAATTCTCGGCCCATGTTTATGGCCCGGGCCATTCATATTAAGATATTGCTGAAGCATACGAAGACTGTCAGAAACACTTTCTTTGTCCTGCTGGCTCCCGCGAACTATTAATGGGGTAAAAATCACTATCCCTACCTCCTGCCTCAGGGACTTTTTATTTACTGTTTTAAAAATAATTTATACGCAATATAGTTCTTCCCTTTAATACTAGACTATAATATATTATAGTATATAATACTATACTTATAATGCTAGTTTGTAACCCTTTGATTAAATGTTATCATACTTTCTTTTATTTAAATGGACAACTACACTGTAAGGAGGTTATGATTGATTGAATCACTTTGAAAAAAAAATTTTACATTCAGCTGTCAATCAAGTCCTTATTCTCATCTTGCTGTGGCCTTTTTGCTATAGCTGGAATGTGACTAGTTGGTATGTGTGAATTGCATGGGGGGAACTTCGCCTCTCCACTATCTGTCTCACAGTGATTACTGAGCATGCTTGCATGTCACAGTTAGCAGTAGCGGACCTCCACTACAGCACTTTTCCCGCCATTGGGGGGGCCATGGTGCCCGCGATCACTTTTTTAAAAGGGCATGTCCACCCCAACATTTAACTTTGATATGTGCTGGTGGGCATGCTCCCCAGCCCAAACCACATTAATATAATTGTTAGAAAGTCCCCCGATTCTTACTTTTCCTGCCCTCTCTCTCCCCTGCTGCAGTGTTCAGGCCATCTGCTTGTCATGGAAATTGAAACAGGGGCGGGACCGGCAGCTGCGTCCGTGATTTGGCTGAGAGGCAGGGAGGGGCTGCACTGAGCAGCCTCACCTTTTGAGGTGAGAGTCTCGGCACAGCATGAGTTCACACACTGCTCTACACAGCAGTTTCTGGACTTTGGGAGGGGCACAGCAGGGAACGTTTTGAGTCGGAATGTAAGGTAGTATTGTTTTTTAAAAACTACTTTGATGTGGCCAGTAAGGGGTTAAATTTTAGTTTTGGGGGTGGACATTCCTTTAAAAATAGTTATTGTGCATCCTTGGAAAGATTACCATGACACAGTTGAAAAGGATGGTACCCGGTCTTTTAAACAGCTGCTTGCAAGGGTGGAGGGGGTGTTCTGGGGCCCGAGCCTCCAAGCCTGTTGTTAGCCTTCTAACAGTTTGGCCACATTAGTCAGGGGGATTCTGATCCTAAGCAAAACATACTGGTCCAAAGTCACAACACCTGATGAGCATGAACTGCTGTTTGCAGCAAGTCCAGTAAGACACTTATTTTCTTATTAGCATCCATATTAACTTTCAGTTTTAGGCAGTGCGGTCCCATAAAACTCCCAATAGTTTTCCACTTACCACAACCTGAAGTTTTCATGTTGGAGAGATCAAATACAACAGTTATATCCTGATCTAGAAACCCATCCCTTGTGTCCTGCCTCTGTAGACCCCTGATTCCTGGGAGACGCTATCTTCATCAGACCAAGGGACCGTGATTACTTTACTGCCCCATTGGTCCAACAACCCTCTTGTTTTTGTTGGCAATTGGGGGGGGATTGCACCTATTAAGGGTTAATATGTATAAATGATCACAGACAGAACCACATTTACTACCATTATTAGAAACCATCTAGTTTGGGGTATTGACTGGCACTGAGCACAGATTGGGGGAGAATGATGAGGAGGATGGTCAGAAGAGGAGTACCTACATCCAAGTAACCTGATACTTTTTTTCCTAATATAGAGACCCTTTGTGTTAAACAACCTGGACTTTCGATTGGTTGAGCAAATATTGTCCAGCAATTTTTGGCTACAATCGACAGTAATGGTCAAAACTTAGCCAAATCGGTATTGAATGCCACCGGCTGGTAATTCACCAGGATTGAAGTTGTCGGCAGCCTTTCTGTGTGACCATTGAATCTTTGACTCAACCCAACCCTTAATCTCGGCAACTGTTGTTCGAGGTCAAAAATCACACCTGTGTGTCTTCTATGGAGGGAAGGCAATTGCACCTATTATACTTGGTATGTGTTAACTTTTACTTCTTGGTTGCCATGGATTCAGCATTTAAGTTTCTGGTAATTATCATAAAGGCAGAAGATTGGAGGAAATGTAACGGCGTATGAGTGCAATATCGCCATTTGATTGAATTGCTATTGCACTAGATTTGTATTTAAGTGGGATTGCAGGATGTGCTCTCAGTGGCCCGGTAAAGGTCCGTGGGAAGAGAAGTAACCCCTATTTTTTGCATGATTTCCCCCGGTGGCGGACACTGCTATTGGAATGGAAAACCCAAGGTCACCCATATTACGTTCATATTTCTAAACCGCATGCAGCTAACAGTGGAGCCTCGAGAGCCCAGAATTGTGTATCTCAGGCTCAGTGCAGTATGATCAGGGTCAGTAGGGTCTGTGCATCACAGGTTTAGAGCGCATACAACATGCTGGTGACTATAGCTAATTTTTTATGTAACCATAAAATGGGATTTAGGTTTCCGCACAGTGGAATATAAATCTATCAACCTGCAAAAAATGTTTGGGTTTCCTCCCGATTTACCTTCTATCCCTGGGAACACTCCCCGTGATACTACTGCATTAAATGCAATAAGGACTTTCAGTTGTTCTTGAAATCTATGATTAAACAATTCATTTTAGTGGTATGTATACATTACACCTATAAACAAAGTGCTGTTTTATCGTTACACTTACTGTTTGTAGAACCTTCGCTACCATGGTAGGGGAAC
This sequence comes from Hymenochirus boettgeri, assembly GCA_019447015.1. Lineage (NCBI taxonomy): Eukaryota > Metazoa > Chordata > Amphibia > Anura > Pipidae > Hymenochirus > Hymenochirus boettgeri. The sequence continues at coordinate 276,542,428 of CM033473.1, read as the reverse complement.
TTATTTACATTAGCTGCCCAGCCCGGGGTTCTGGATTAGGCAGAAGCTGTATATCTCCACAGGGGATCATTGGTTTTTGTATTTACTTTTTGAAACATTTGCCATCT
>CM033473.1:276526141-276542281 GCA_019447015.1 Hymenochirus boettgeri | reverse complement strand
GAGGTCATAGCTGGAAAGTAATAAGATTGGGTTAGTCGGTTTTAGATGAACATAGTCATACATTATCAGCAATCATTCAGACAAACCTCATAGCACATGTGACATCATACCCACGTCAACTACAGTGTTTGCCATTCTGACTCCTCACAGTGATGGATCCGAACCTGAATTTTGGGCCGAATTTATGAGTAAACGGAAAAACTCGAACATCGATCCTTAACTGTTCGGTTTTTCCAGACTCGCAGACTTTTTTAGAAATCCTTGAACATTCAGTAATACTCTAAATGGCGAAGCAAGAATCCTTGGGTGTTTCGAAGATCTCGCATTCCGCCTTTCGAGATTACTGAATGGATTGAAAATTCGCAGCCAGACATTTGGGGGTCCCGTGGCTCAAACCAGGATGCCCTCCCTAGGAAGGGCCTTTTGGGGTTTATGGGGTCCTGCAGTTCGAAACCAGGACCCTCCTCCCTGGCACTTATAAATGCCCTTGTGGCACTGACTGGTGCCTTTGTTGGGGGTCCTGCAGCTGGAAAACAGGATCCCATTGGCACTTAGAAGAGCCTTTCCTTGTGGTGTCTTCTTTCTTCTTCGCCGGAGACACCAACTGCGGTGATGTCGCAGACATCGGACGATGTCACTGCGGCCGCCAGTGACAACGCCAATGCTGGAGCAATCCCCTTTGAATGGTTTTTCGGCCGATGTATTGATCCAAAGTCTTCTTTCTTCTGCCATCACTCTGTCTGTGCCACTTCAGTACACACTGACCGTAATTATAAAGCCATGTCCTAGTCCACTCCCTTATATATAATACCATGGTTCCAGCACTCACTGACCTGTATATATAAAATTCCAATGTCCATCACACACTTGACCTGTAATATATAAATGCCATGTCCAGCACACACTGACCTGTATTATAAAATGTCATGTCGCCAGTACACACTTACCTTTATATATAAAAATGTCATGTCCGGCACCCAACGACGCTGTATATATAAAATGTCATGTCCACACAACACTGACCTGTTATATAAAATGCGCCATTCCCCCAGCACACACTGAACCTGTATATTAAATTCATGTCCAGCACACACTGACCTGTTATAATAAATGTCCAGCAGCACGACACGACCTTTATATATAAACTGTCTGTCCCAGCACACCATAACACTGACCTGTAATATATCAATGCCATGTCCAGCACACACTGCACCTTTATATAAAATCCATTTCCAGCCCTCACCCATGGTACTATTATAAAATCCAATGTCCAGCAACACGTGACCCTGTAAATATAAAATTCCATGTTCCAGCCTCACCTGTATATATAAAATGCCATGTCCGCACACACTGACCTGTAATATAAAATGCCATGTCCAAAGCACAACACTTGACCTGTTATATATAAAAGGGGTCATGTCCAGCACACACTGACCTGTGAATATATAAAATGGCCATGTCCAGCACACACTGACCTTATATATATAAATGTCATGTCTCAGCACACACTCGACCTGTATATAAAATGCCATGTCCAGCAACACACTGACCTGTATATATAAAATGCATGTCCAGCACACAGATCTGACTGTATAATATAAAATGTCAATGTCCAGCACACTACTTATATATAGAATGCCATGTCCGCTACACACTGACCTGTAAATATAAATGCCATGTCCAGCAAACACACTGACCTGTATGATATAAATGTCCATGTCCAGCACACACTGACCTGTCATTATAAAAATGTCATGGTCCAGCACACACTGACCTTAATATAATAAAAGCCATGTCCAGATCAACACCTGTAACCTGTATATATACAATGCCATGTCCGTACACACTGACCTGATATATAAAATGTCATGTCCGCAATACACACTGGACCTGTATATATAAAATGCATGGTCCAGTTTTACACACTGACAAAAAGCTGTCACCAGACCTATATATAAATGCCATGTCCAGCACACACGGACCTGTAAATATAAAATGCCATGTCCAGCACCACTGACCTGTATATATAAATGCCATGTCCAGCACACACTGACCCTAGTATATATAAATTTGCACATGTCCCAGCACACACTGACCGTTATATAAAATGTCTGTCCAGTAACACAGCTGACCTGTGATATATAAATGCAATGTCTAGCAACACCTGACCTGTATATATAAAAGGCCATGTCCAGCATACACACTGACCTGTATATAAAAATGCCATGTCCCATCACACTGACCTGTATATATAAAATGCCCATGTCCACACACACTGACCTGTAATATATAACATGTCCATGTTCCAACACACGACTTTGCCATGTCATACTGACTGTATAAAATGTCATGTCCATTTACACACTGACCGTATATATAAAATGCATGTCCAGCACACACTGACCTTATATCTAAAATGCCATGTCCAGTCACACAACTGACAGATATATTAAAAGTGTGCCCATGGTCAGTACACTGACCTGTATATATAAAGCCATGCCAATCCCTACACCTGACCAGTAATATATAAAATGCCCATGTCCAGTACACACTGACCTGTATATATAAAAATGGCCCATGGTCCAGCACACACTGACCTGTATTATAAAAATGCCCATGTCCCAGCAACACTGACTGTACATATAAAATGCCATTTCCAAGCACACACTGACCTTGTAAATATAAAATCCATGTCCAGCACACACACTGACCTTTAAATAATAAAATGCCATGTCCCCATCACACACTGACCTGAAATATAAAATTCCATGTCCAGCCACACACTGACCTTTATTATAAATGCCATGTCCAGCACACACTGACCTGTATATATAAATGATGCCATGTCCAGTACAACACTGCCTGTATATATACATGCCATGTCCCAGCACACACTGACCAGTATATGTAAAAATGCCATGTCTGGCACACCTGACCTGTAAATATATAATGCCATGTCCAATCACACACTGCCTGTCTATATAAAATGCCAATGTCCCAGGCACACACTGACCTGTATAGATAAAATGCCATTGTCCAGCACAACACTGACCTGTAATATAAATGCCATGTCCATCCACACACTGACCTGTAAATATAGAAATGCCATTTCCTCACACACTGACCTTAATATACAATGTTATTTCCATCACACACTGACTGTAAATATACAATGCCCATGTCCAGCACACACTGACCTGTAATTAAATGTCCATGTCCAGCACACCTGACCCTGTATATATAAATGTCTTCAAGCACACCTGACCTGTATTTAAAATGTCATGTCCAGCACACACTGACCTTATATATAAATGCCATTTCCAGCACACATGACCTGTATATAATAAAATGCCTGTTCCAGCACCACTGACCTGTATAATAAAATGCCCACTGTCCAGCACACACTGACCTGTAATAATAAAATGCCATGGCCAGCAACACACTGACCTGTAATATAAAATGCCATGCCAACACAAACACACACTCTACCTGTATATATAAAATGTCATGTCCAGCACACACTGACCTGTATATAGAAATTCCATGTCCCCAGCACACACTGACCTGTAATAATAAAATGTCATGTCCAGCACATACTGACCTGTATATATAGAAGCATGTCCAGCACACACTGACCTGTATATAAAAAAATGTTAGGTCCAAGCACACACTGGACCTGTAATATATAAATTGTCCATGTCCAGCACCACTGACCTGTATATATAAAAATGTTCATGTCCAGCACACACTGCCCTGTATATATAAATTGTCATGTTCGCAGCACACACACGGACCTGTCAGTTAAATTCCATGTCCAGCACCACTGACCTGTAAATATATAAATGTCATGTCCAGCACACACTGACCTGTCTAATAAAATGTCATGTCCAGCACACACTGACCTTGTCTTATAAAAATGTCATGTCCGCACACACGACCACTGTAATATATAAATTCCATGTCCAGTCACACACTGACCTTTATAATAAAAATGCATGTCCAGCAACACACTGACCTGTAATATATAAAATGTCATGTCCCAGCACAAGACACTGACCTGTTTATATAAATGTCATGTCCAGCACACACTGACCTGGATATTATAAATGTCATGTCCAGCACACCTGACCTGATATAAAATGTCTGATCCCAGCACAAACTAGGACCTGTATTATTAAAATGTCATCCAGCACACACTGACCTGTATATATAAAATGTCACTGTCCAGCACACACTGACGTATATATAAAATGTCATGTCCAGCACACCACGGACCTGTTTATAAAATGTCACTGTCCATCACACACTTGACCTGTATATATAAAAACTACCTTGACGGCAGGTCGTACATTATCAACAACGTCCTTATTGCTATTGCGGACCCGTGCTATACAAATAGCCCTAAGTTCCGACTTCTACATAAATGCAACGGGAGACCGGCTGTAGGGAAATTAGGGGCAGAGCACAGTTCATTAAGATTTTTTCTGACTCGGATTTACTGCAGTTTTTAAAGAATGGAGGTACGACATCAACTCCTACAATCCGCGTCTCCACTAAATCCCCAACAAAGTTTTTTCTTAGGGGACATACCCTTAAAAGACGGCTGAGATCATGGCCGTTCCCAGTGAACTCAGTCTAATTATTACGATGGGTGTTTGCAACATGTGTGCGCAGCGGGACCTGTGGAATGCTATATAATGGGTAATCCTTGGAAAGACGGTAACCAGCATTAGGTATGCACATCGGGCTTGATTATACGCATAGTTCATCATAGTTATTTGGTAAATGATGTCATCAGGAAAAAGTTCTGACCATTCATGGACCGTAACTTAAAGGACCTAACAGATGTTCACGTGCTTTCCGAAATTAAATATGAATCTGTATTCGTCCCGGGGAATGAAACGCTATTCCCTCCTCCCTGTGAATAGAGAACCGCCAGTGGACACAGCCAACTTACCTTAACCACCGCCCCGCGCCACTCTGTACCTTACCGCCACTTTTTCCTCTGTCGTTGCGCGGTCCGACCATGCGCCTATCTTCAGCATATGCACGCCAATGTAAATAAATCGTGCGATTGGTACGTGAAGCTCCGGATAGCTGATAAGAAAATGCCGCTGGCAAGGTAATTGTTCCCCCGGTGTTTCTATTATTTACAGGTAGGTAGGAATAGCTTTCGCCCCCCTTTGAATATAGAAACCAATTTGAGTTATTTAAAAATGGACAGTTTATTGTTCGTTTTAAAGCCCATTTTAGACACACACACTAATTGACTAATTATGCTTAAGTATAAATTTATATTGTAAGCGGTCTGCTAATATACTTGACTGCTTTGCATAATTTGTAACTATTCTATAAAATAAATCCCATTTTGAATAGATCGCCTTAGTAGTTGTCTCATTAACCATTAAACACCTCCAGGTAATTAATCAGTAGATGTAGTACTTTTGAAGTGATACACACTTTTTACAGTGATATAGTCAGTGCAGGACTCGATTCTTCCCTTGTCATCTCATAATGGAAAAGGAAGTCAAGTGTTACAGAACATGTCACGCTATCGTGGTTGGCGGCTTTAGACGGCATCCTACCTTGTCCAAGGAAAGTGTTTGTCGGGTTCCAGAAGACGCAGTTTGTTATCATTTAATGTCTTATTACCTTTTGTAAATTCATTATATGTTAACTGTTCAGAGCACTGGTTGCCTGGCCACTGTACTCATCCCACACCAGCCACCATAAGTGTTTCAGTAGTAGCCAAATATCCACCCAGGTAGCATATTCAATGTAACCACAGTGGTGTTCCGCTTTTAAAAACCGCTCAGGATATTCCTTTATCATCAGACAACTGCCCGATAGATTTTTCCCTCCTTGGCTGAAACTGAGATCCTGTCGTAGCTTGGCCGAAGTCCCAACACGCTAACCTCTAACTGCATTAGAATTATTTTTTAACGTTTTTCGTCGGTTTGGTCCTAGTAATTTGAAGCTTTTTGGCAAAATTTTCCCAGTTGCAACAAAGTTTTTAATCTGTTTTCAGTCTTGTTCGCCATTTTTTGTCCAGGCCGAAGTAGATTGGGCATCGACCACAACGTAATGTTCGTAGAATTGTTCTTAAATAAAAAGATCATATCATTAAGAGATTTATAAATTTTCTAATCTGGGGCGATGCACCAACGCCACTATCAGCAACCCGGTGCAAGCCCCTTGCGATGTTTATACTTCCGATAGCGGGGCTTGAACATCGGCTACCTGGCAATTTTCTATTTCCGGCACTTAAAAAATGCTGATTTCCGGCATATATCACCGTTCCAAGAATGTGCACAATGGCACACCGCTTTGGCTCCTTGGTCCATACAAATATGGTAGGTGCAACCTCTCGCCCCCTACCTCCTGGCTTTCAACATCCCACAAAGGAAAAAGTAGGATCACACTACTATGGTGAATTTTTCTTATTAGTGCAAAACAACATACACATTTCGGACTCAAGGCCCCTGAGGAAGTGGGCCCTAGAGTCCCAAACGTTGTTATGTTGTTTTTGCACTAAGAAATAACATTCACATATATTGTGCTCCTCTACTTTTTTCCTTGGATTTCCGGCATCATACAGCGCTTGCGGTGGCTGCGAGGTTAACTTTCGCGTTAGCCAACGCATTTTTGTGGCCGCAGTAAGGAGTTAAGGGAAAGGAGTCTCTAAGGAGAAACCAACCCTAAAAAATGTCCTGTTAAGGGTCCATGTCCATCCTCAACATTAATCTGCTCACTCTGTCATTATTTGTCCCTAACCCCAACCTGCTGCCCCCCCCCCCCCGCTTTGCCCACTGTGACATCATGGCCCTGCCTCCTCCTGATTGGGAGGGGAAAAAAAAATCTGGCAACCCTGTCCTCACAACCCCAACTGCTATTTCTAGCACTTTATTACATTTACAGCAGTTTTTCCCATGTTCCGTTAAATGAAAGCTGCATATTTCCTTTAAAATGAGCCAACCATTAAATTCGGCTGGAACCTGTGAGAAATTACTGTGAATGTGTCAAAACGTCCTGCTTCCAGTAGGTTATGGACACACCTGACCTCTGCCCCCGCCTGTTGTCCTGGGGGAGAAGCATCAAAGATTTAAGACTTATGCTTGGGAAATCAGTAATACCCGGTGGTGGGGTGGGGGTGACAATTGAGAGTTGAGAAGGGAGCCTATTAATGCACTCAAGGCTGGTCCACCTAATGGCTGCAAACCAGGAAGTGTTCAAGCAGACGTAATATTGTGAATTTTTCCAGCCATAACGTCTCACATTATCTAAGTGTGATTTAGGTTTTATTTTGAAGGTGTGATGGAAGACTTTTTATATAATCCTTACAATTTGGAAGAATTCAGACACAGTTCCCTTTAGGAGAGGGATATTCTTTAAAGGGTATCCAGCAAAAAGCAAGTATGTTTCTAAATGATTACTGAAGACAGGAGGTCACTGCTAACATAAAAAAATCCTCTTAAGCCCCTCTCCGTTCTTCAGTAAATCTTCAGGAGAGGAGGAGACATTACCTACGGACCACTCCACGCCCGAAATCCCCGATGCCCTCCCTCCTTCGCACTGTGGTGCGCATGCTCGCACAGTGCAAAAGACTGGAGATGCGTCGGGGATTTCGCGCTGGAAGCGGGTCCGGGGTCATGTCTTCTCCTCTCCTGGAAGATTTACTGAAGAACGGAGGTAAGTGGTCTCCTCCTCCCCCTTGAAGATTTACTGAGAACGGGAGTAAGAGATAGTGCTTTCTTCGTCCATCATTTAGAAACATCTTGCCTTTTTGCTGGACATACCCTTTAATTAAAGATCAAGTATTTTGGTATCATTATTTTATGAAGTATTAGGAATGTATTATTTCACCAACTTGTAGTGTTATTTAATGCCTCCCCCTTATTTTAGAATACCCCTGTTTTAGAATTGCCTCCCGATATAAATAGAATGTTTGGAGAATCCTCTTTGCTTTACTTGGGTGATCACTGAAGGTGAGGCATCTAGCTACTGGGTAGTTAATGGCCACATACACCTGTAGCAAAATAATGCCTTACCTCCATAATCTCGGATGACACACTCTGACAGAAAACTCTGTACTGTTTCAAATATACTGACTACGTTGGATGCTCTCGGATGATGAGATACGTTATTCTTTTGCATCTGTCACTGCATTGGCAAGGTTTGAAATAAAAGTCCGGCAAACTTGCTTGTCCCACAGTGCTTGATAAATCCTACAAAATATTAAAAACTTTTAATTATATTTAATTATTATATTAAAGGACACCTATCTGTGAAAATTACTTTTTAAAATGAGAGCCTGTGCAAAGAGATAGAATTGATTATGCCACCGGTCCCAATATTTGTTTTTGTTGAGGACTACAGCAATACAGCAATTCTCGGCCCATGTTTATGGCCCGGGCCATTCATATTAAGATATTGCTGAAGCATACGAAGACTGTCAGAAACACTTTCTTTGTCCTGCTGGCTCCCGCGAACTATTAATGGGGTAAAAATCACTATCCCTACCTCCTGCCTCAGGGACTTTTTATTTACTGTTTTAAAAATAATTTATACGCAATATAGTTCTTCCCTTTAATACTAGACTATAATATATTATAGTATATAATACTATACTTATAATGCTAGTTTGTAACCCTTTGATTAAATGTTATCATACTTTCTTTTATTTAAATGGACAACTACACTGTAAGGAGGTTATGATTGATTGAATCACTTTGAAAAAAAAATTTTACATTCAGCTGTCAATCAAGTCCTTATTCTCATCTTGCTGTGGCCTTTTTGCTATAGCTGGAATGTGACTAGTTGGTATGTGTGAATTGCATGGGGGGAACTTCGCCTCTCCACTATCTGTCTCACAGTGATTACTGAGCATGCTTGCATGTCACAGTTAGCAGTAGCGGACCTCCACTACAGCACTTTTCCCGCCATTGGGGGGGCCATGGTGCCCGCGATCACTTTTTTAAAAGGGCATGTCCACCCCAACATTTAACTTTGATATGTGCTGGTGGGCATGCTCCCCAGCCCAAACCACATTAATATAATTGTTAGAAAGTCCCCCGATTCTTACTTTTCCTGCCCTCTCTCTCCCCTGCTGCAGTGTTCAGGCCATCTGCTTGTCATGGAAATTGAAACAGGGGCGGGACCGGCAGCTGCGTCCGTGATTTGGCTGAGAGGCAGGGAGGGGCTGCACTGAGCAGCCTCACCTTTTGAGGTGAGAGTCTCGGCACAGCATGAGTTCACACACTGCTCTACACAGCAGTTTCTGGACTTTGGGAGGGGCACAGCAGGGAACGTTTTGAGTCGGAATGTAAGGTAGTATTGTTTTTTAAAAACTACTTTGATGTGGCCAGTAAGGGGTTAAATTTTAGTTTTGGGGGTGGACATTCCTTTAAAAATAGTTATTGTGCATCCTTGGAAAGATTACCATGACACAGTTGAAAAGGATGGTACCCGGTCTTTTAAACAGCTGCTTGCAAGGGTGGAGGGGGTGTTCTGGGGCCCGAGCCTCCAAGCCTGTTGTTAGCCTTCTAACAGTTTGGCCACATTAGTCAGGGGGATTCTGATCCTAAGCAAAACATACTGGTCCAAAGTCACAACACCTGATGAGCATGAACTGCTGTTTGCAGCAAGTCCAGTAAGACACTTATTTTCTTATTAGCATCCATATTAACTTTCAGTTTTAGGCAGTGCGGTCCCATAAAACTCCCAATAGTTTTCCACTTACCACAACCTGAAGTTTTCATGTTGGAGAGATCAAATACAACAGTTATATCCTGATCTAGAAACCCATCCCTTGTGTCCTGCCTCTGTAGACCCCTGATTCCTGGGAGACGCTATCTTCATCAGACCAAGGGACCGTGATTACTTTACTGCCCCATTGGTCCAACAACCCTCTTGTTTTTGTTGGCAATTGGGGGGGGATTGCACCTATTAAGGGTTAATATGTATAAATGATCACAGACAGAACCACATTTACTACCATTATTAGAAACCATCTAGTTTGGGGTATTGACTGGCACTGAGCACAGATTGGGGGAGAATGATGAGGAGGATGGTCAGAAGAGGAGTACCTACATCCAAGTAACCTGATACTTTTTTTCCTAATATAGAGACCCTTTGTGTTAAACAACCTGGACTTTCGATTGGTTGAGCAAATATTGTCCAGCAATTTTTGGCTACAATCGACAGTAATGGTCAAAACTTAGCCAAATCGGTATTGAATGCCACCGGCTGGTAATTCACCAGGATTGAAGTTGTCGGCAGCCTTTCTGTGTGACCATTGAATCTTTGACTCAACCCAACCCTTAATCTCGGCAACTGTTGTTCGAGGTCAAAAATCACACCTGTGTGTCTTCTATGGAGGGAAGGCAATTGCACCTATTATACTTGGTATGTGTTAACTTTTACTTCTTGGTTGCCATGGATTCAGCATTTAAGTTTCTGGTAATTATCATAAAGGCAGAAGATTGGAGGAAATGTAACGGCGTATGAGTGCAATATCGCCATTTGATTGAATTGCTATTGCACTAGATTTGTATTTAAGTGGGATTGCAGGATGTGCTCTCAGTGGCCCGGTAAAGGTCCGTGGGAAGAGAAGTAACCCCTATTTTTTGCATGATTTCCCCCGGTGGCGGACACTGCTATTGGAATGGAAAACCCAAGGTCACCCATATTACGTTCATATTTCTAAACCGCATGCAGCTAACAGTGGAGCCTCGAGAGCCCAGAATTGTGTATCTCAGGCTCAGTGCAGTATGATCAGGGTCAGTAGGGTCTGTGCATCACAGGTTTAGAGCGCATACAACATGCTGGTGACTATAGCTAATTTTTTATGTAACCATAAAATGGGATTTAGGTTTCCGCACAGTGGAATATAAATCTATCAACCTGCAAAAAATGTTTGGGTTTCCTCCCGATTTACCTTCTATCCCTGGGAACACTCCCCGTGATACTACTGCATTAAATGCAATAAGGACTTTCAGTTGTTCTTGAAATCTATGATTAAACAATTCATTTTAGTGGTATGTATACATTACACCTATAAACAAAGTGCTGTTTTATCGTTACACTTACTGTTTGTAGAACCTTCGCTACCATGGTAGGGGAACTTATTTACATTAGCTGCCCAGCCCGGGGTTCTGGATTAGGCAGAAGCTGTATATCTCCACAGGGGATCATTGGTTTTTGTATTTACTTTTTGAAACATTTGCCATCTGAGGTCAAAAAATAGCTGAAAGTAGTAAATTGGGTTATTCGGTTTTAGTATAAACATACTACATTTCAGCAATCATTCAGACAATAGCTCATAGCAACATGTGACATCATACCCACGTCACATACAGTGTTTGCAATTCTGACTCCTCACTAGTGATGGATCCGAACCTGAGTGTGGGCCGAATTTTATGAGTACGGAAAAACTCGAACTATCGATCCTTAACTAGTTCGGTTTTCCAGACTCGCAGACTTATTTTAGAAAATCCTTGAACATTCAGTAATACTCTAATGGGCGAACGCAAGAATCCTTGGGTGTTCGAAGATTCTCGCATTCAGCCGTTCGGGGATTACTGATCCAAAGTCTTCTTTCTTCTGCCATCACTTCTGCCATGACTTCCAGTACACACTGACCTGTATATATAAAATGTCATGTCCAGCACACACTGACCTGTATATATAAAATGCCATGTCCAGTACACACTGACCTGTATATATAAAATGTCATGTCCAGCACACACTGACCTGTATATATAAAATGCCATGTCCAGTACACACTGACCTGTATATATAAAATGTCATGTCCAGCACACACTGACCTGTATATATAAAATGCCATGTCCAGCACACACTGACCTGTATAAAAATGCCATGTCCAGCACACACTGACCTGTAATAAAAATGCCATGTCTAGACACCCTGACCTGTATATATAAAATGTCCATGTCCAGCACACACTGACCTTGTATATATGTAAAAATGCATGTCAGCAACACTGACCTGTATATATAAAATGTCATGTCCAGCACACACTGACCTGTAATATAAAATGCCTCGTCCAGCACACACTGACCTGTATATATAAAATGCCATGGCCAGCACCACTGACCTGTATATATAAAATGCCATGTCCAGCACACACGACCTGTATATATAAAATGCCATGTCTAGCACACCATGACCTGTATATATAAATGCCTGTCCAGCACACACATGACCTGTATATATTAAACTGCCAGTCCAGCACCACACTGACCTGTATATATAAAATGCCATGTCCAGCACACACTGACCTGTAAATAAAAATGCCATGTCAGCACACACTGACCTGTATATATAAATCATGCTCAACACTGACCTGTAATATAAATGCCATGTCCAGCACACCTGACCTGTATATATAAAATGCCAGTCAAGCACAAACTGACTGTATATAAAAATGTCATGTCCAGCCACAACTGACCTGTATATATATAAAAATTGCCATGTCCAGCACACACTGACACTGTTATATAAAATGCCATGTCCAGCACACACTGACCGATATAAAATGCCTGTCAGAACACACTGACTGTATATATTAAAATTCATGTCCAGTCAACACACTGACCATGTATATATAAAAATGTCATGTCCAGCACACACTGACCTGTATATATTAAAATGTCATGTCCAGCACACCACGACCTGGTAATATAAAATGCATGTCCAGCACACACCAACGACTTGTTATATATAAAATGTCATGTCCAGCACACACTGACCTGTATATATAAAATGTCATGTCCAAACCTGCCCAAAGAGCTTACAGTATAGAGGAAATGGGGGTGAGACATAAGGTAACATGAATCGCTAGGCTGTAAATAGATTGGTAGTAGAGTGCGAAATGCGGTTTGGATCAGGTTAGGTCAGTGAGAGAGGTATTGTCTAGGCCAGGTTATATGCTTGCCGGAAGAGGTGGGTTTTAAGGTTATGTTTGTAGGTCTTAAGGGATGGTGAATGACGGACAGATGGATTCCCCCCCTGACCTGTATATATAAAATGCCATGTTCCGTACACACTGACTGTTATATAAAATGCCATGTCCAGCACACACTGACCTGTATGATATAAAATGTCATGTCCAGCCACACACTGACCCTGTATATATAAAATGTCATGTCAGTACACATGACCTGTTATTAAAAATGCCATGTCAGTACACACTGACATGTATATAAAAATGCCATGTCCAGTACACACTGACCTGTATATATATAAAATGCCATGTCCAGCACACACTGACCTTTATATATAAAATGTCAAGCAGCACACACTGGCCTGTATATATAAAATGTCCATGTCCAGCACACACTGACCTTTATATATAAAATGTCAAGCAGCACACACTGACCTGTATATATAAAATGTCAAGCAGCACACACTGACCTGTATATATAAAATGTCATGTCCAGAACCACTGCCTGTATATATAAAATGTCATGTCCAGTACACACTGACTGTATATATAAAATGCCATGTCCAGCACACACGACCTGTATAATAAAATGCCATGTCCAGCACACACTGACCTGAAATATACAATGCCAATGTCCAGTACACACTGACCTTATATATAAAAAGCCATGTCCAGTACACACTGACTGTACTATATAAAATGTCATGTCCAGCACACACTGACCTGTATATATAAAATGTCAGTCCAGTACACACTGACCTGTATATAAATGCCATGTCCAGTACACCTGAACTGTATATATAAAAGCCAAGGCCAGTACACACTGACCTGTATATATAAATGTCATGTCCAGCACACAACTGACCTGATATATATAAAATGTCATGTCCGCACAAATAACTGACCATTGTATATTAAAATGCCATGTCCAGCACACACACTGACTGTAAATATAAAATGCCATGTCCAGTACACACTGACTGTATAATTAAAATGCATGTCCAGTACACACTGACCTGTATATATAAAATGTCATGTCCAGCACACACTGACCTGTTATATATAAAATGTCATGTCCAGCACACACTGACCTGTATATATAAAAATGCCATGTCCAGCCACACACGACTGTAAATATAAAATGCCATGTCCAGTAAACACTGACCGGTATATATAAAATGCCATGTCCAGTACACCACTGACCTGTATATATAAAATGCCATGTCCAGCACACACTGACCTGTATATATGAAATGCCATTTCCAGAGCACACTGACCTATATATATAAAATGCCATGTACAGTACACACTGACCTATAAAATAAAAATGCCATGTCCAGTACACACTGACCTGTATATATTAAAATGCCATGTCCAGCACACACTGACCTGTATATATAAAATGCATGTCCAGCACACACTGACCGTATATATAAAATGTCTGTCCAGCACACAATGGACCTGTATATATAAAATGTCATGTCCAGCACACACTGACCTGTTATATATAAAATGCCATGTCCAGCACACACGACCTGTATATATAAAATGCCATGTCCAGCACACACTGACCTGTATAGATAAAATGCCATGTCCAGCACCACACTGACCTGATATAAAATCACATGGCAGCACACACTGACCTGTATATATAAATGCCATGTCCAGCACACATGACCTGTTTATAAAAATGCCATGTCCAGCACACACCGACTGTATATATAAATGTCATGTCCAGCACACACTGACCTTAGATATAAAAATGTACATGTCCAGCACACACTGACCTGTATATATAAAATGCCATGTCCAGCACACACTGACTGTATTATAAATGCCATGTCTAGCACACCACTGACCTGTATATAAAATGTCATGTCCAGCACACACTGACCATGTAAATATAAAATGCCAGTCCAGCACACACGACCTGTAAAATAAAATGCCATGTCCAGCACACACTGACTGTATATAATAAAATGTCATGTCCGAGCACCACACTGACCTGTATATATAAAATGCATGTCCGCACACACTGACCTGATATATATATAAAATGCCATGTCCAGCACCACTGACCTGTATATATAAAATGCCATGTCCAGCACACACTGACCTGTAAATATAAAATGCCATGTCTAGCACACCCTGACCTGTATATATAAAATGTATGTCCAGCACACACTGACCTGTATATATAAATGCCATGTCAAGCAGACAACTGACTGTATATATAAAATGTCATGGCCAGCACACACTGACCTGTATATATAAAATGCCATGTCAGCACACCTGACCGTATATATAAAATGCCATGTCCACACACTGACCTGTAGATAAAAATGCAGTCCAGCACACACTGACCGTATAGATAAAATGCCATGTCTGCACACCCTGACTGATATATAAAATGCAGTCCAGCACACACTGACCTGTATATATAAAATGCATGTCCAGCACACACTGACCTGTAATATAAAATGCCATGTCCAGCACACACTGACCTGTATATATAAAATGCCATGTGCTAGCACACACTGACCTGTATTATAAATGCCATGCTAGCACACACTGACCTGTTAATAAAATGCCATGTCCAGCACACACACTGACCTGTATATATAAAATGCCATGTCAAGCACACACTGACCTGTATATATAAAATGTCATGTCCAGCACACACTGACCTGTATATATAAAATGCCATTGTCCAGCACACACTACTGTATATATAAAATGGCCATGTCCAGCACCACTGACCTGTATATATAAATTTCCATGTCCAGCCAAACACTGACTGTATATATAAAATGTCATGTCCAGCACACACTGACCTGTATATAAAATGTCAGTCAGCAAACACGACTGTATATATAAATGTCATGTCCAGACACAACAGACCTGTATATATAAATGCCATGTCCAGCACACACTGACCTGTATATATAAAATGTCATGTCTCACAGCACACACTGGACCTGGTATTATTAAAATGTTCATATCCAAACCTGCCCAAGAGCTTACAGTATAGGGAACATGGGGGTGAGACATAAGGTACATGAATTGCTAGTGTTAAATAGATTGGTAGTAGAGTGCGAAATGCGGTTGGGATCAGGTAGGTCAGTGAGAGAGTATTGTCTAGGCAGGTTAATGCTTGCCGGAAGCGGGGGGTTTAG
>CM033473.1:276482072-276520339 GCA_019447015.1 Hymenochirus boettgeri | reverse complement strand
ACCCGGGCAGCAGAGTTTAGGATGGACCAGGGCACCATCAGACTTTTCTGGGCCCCATACTGGGTACATTTGTGGGCCCCATACTGGGTACATTTGTGGGCCCCCCATAACACGAACCAACGCAGACACGTGTACACCTCCCAACATTTTAAAGTGCAAGAGAGGGACACGTGGGGAGAAGAGAAGCGGCGAATGCAGATTTTTTTTCAAACTCACTTTTTTAAGACCAAGCCCACTTTGTTAAGGTTACGCACATTTTTAAGACCATTATTTCCATTTTACATTGTTGCCTGCAATATTATATATCAACTACACATTAAGCCCTTTACATTAACGGGCGCTAGACATGCTCCACCTCCCCAACGCACACACAGACCGGTAAATATAAAATATACCCGTGTCCAGTACACACACTTAAGATGCCCTCATGCCCAGAGGGCACAGACTGGTAAATATAACATACCTTTTATTAGTAGTACACACTGACCTGTATATATAAATGCCATGTCCAGTACACACGTGACTCGTTATATATAAAATGTCATGTCAGCACACACCTGACCTGTTATATAAAATGCCATGTCCAGCAAACACTGACCTGTATATATAAATGCATGTCCAGCACACACTGACCTGTATATATAAAAATGCCAGTCCAGCACACACTGACCAGTATATTAAAATGCCATGTCCAGCACACACTGACCAGTAGATATAAATGCAGTCCAGTACACACTGACCTGTATATATAAAATGCCATGTCCAGCAACACACGACCGTATATATAAAATGCCAGTCCAGCACACACTGACCTGTATATATAAAATGCCACTGTCCAGTACCACACTGACCTGTATATAGATAAATGCCATGTCCAGCACACATGACCTGTATATATAAAATGTCATTCCAGACACACTGACCTGTATATTATAAAATGCCATGTCCAGTACACACATGACCTGTATATAAATGTATGTGCCAGTACACACTGACCAGTTATATATAAAATGTATGTCCAGCACACACGACCCCTGTATATATAAAATGACATGTCCAGCACCACACTGACCAGTATATATAAAATGCCAGTCAGTTACACACTGACCAGTATATATAAAAATGCCATAGTCCAGTACCACAGACCATGTATATATAAAATGCCATGTCCAGTACACACTGACCTGTTATATAAAATGTCATGTCCAGCACCACACTGACCTGTATATAATAAAATGCCATGTCCCAGCACACACACTGACCTGTATATATAAAATGCCATGTCAGTACACCACATGACCAGTATATATAATGCCTGTCCAGTAACACACCTGACCAGTATATATAAAAATGCCATGTCCAGCACACTGACCTTTAATAAAGAATCAGTACACACTGACCAGTATATATAAAATGCTCATGTCAGTACACACTGACCATGAGTATAATAAAATGCCCTGTCCAGTACACACTGACCTGTAATATAAAATGCCTGTCCAGCACACACTGACCTGTATATATAAAATGTCCATGTCCAGCACACAGACCTGTATATATTAAAATGCCATGTCCAGCACACACTGGACCCATATATAATAAATGCATGTCCAGTAACACTGACCTATATATAAAATGCCATGACCAGCGACAACACGACCTGGATATATAAAAATGCCTGCCAGCACACACTGACCTGTATATAAAAATTGCATGTCCAGCACACACTGACCAGTTATAAAAATGCATGTCCAGAACACATGACCTGTAAATTATAAAATGCATGTCCAGACACACTGACTGTATATATAAAATGTCCATGTCCAGTACACACTGACCTTATATATAAAATGTCAGTCCAGTATAACACTGACCTGTATATATAAAATGCCCCAATGTCCAGCACACACACTGACCTGTATATATATAAAATGCCATGTCAGCACACACTGAACCTGTCGATATATAATGCCCCAATGTCCCAGAGCACACACTGACCGTGTATATATAAAATGCCCATGTCCGCACACACTGACCTGTATATATAAAATGCCATGTCCCAAGCACACATGACCTGTATATATAAAATGCATTCCAGCACACCAACTGACCTGTAAATAAAACAGTCGCACACACCTGTAATATAAAATGCCATGTCCAGTACACATGACCTGATATATAAATGCCAGTCCAGCACACCTGACCTGTATAGATAAAATGCATGTCAGCACACACTGACCTGTATATATAAAAGTCATGTCCAGCAACACTGTATATATAAAATGCCTGTCCAGTACACAATGACCTGTATTATAAAATGCCATGTCCAGTACACACTGACCTGTAATATAAAAATGCCATGGTCGCAAGCACACAACTACCTTTATATATAAAACATGTCAAGCAGCACACACTGAACCTGTATATAAAATGTCATGTCCAGCACACACTGACCTTTATATATAAAATGTCAGCAGCACACACTACCTGATAATAAAATCCTATGCCAGGCACACACTGACCTGTTATATAAAATGTCATGTCCAGCACACACTGACCTGTATATATAAAATGTCATGTCCATACACACTGACCTGTATATATAAAATGCCATGTCCAGCACCACACGACCTGTATATAATAAAATGCCATGTCCGCACACACTGACCTGTAATATAAATGCCATGTCCAGTACACACTGACCTGTATATATAAAAATCCATGTCCAGTACACACTGGACCTGTATATATAAAATGTCATGTCCAGCCACACACTGACCTGTATATATAAAAGTCAGTCCAGTACACACTGACCTGTATATAAAAAATGCCATGTCCAGTAAACACTGACTGTATATATAAAAGGCCATGGCCATACACATTGACCTGTATATATAAAATGTCAGTTCCAGCACACACTGACCTGGATATATAAAAGGTCATGTCGCAACAACACTGACCTGTATATATAAAATGCCCATTCCAGACACACACTGACTGTAAATATAAAATGCCATGTCCAGACACACTGACCTGTATATATAAAATGCATGTCCAGTACATGACCTGTATATATAAAATGTCATGTCCAGCACACACTGACCTGTATATATAAAATGTCATGTCCAGCACACATGACCTGTTATATAAAATGCCATGTCCAGCACACACGACCTGTAATATAAAAGCCATGTCCAGGAACACTGCCTGTATATATAAAATGCCATGTCCAGTACACACTGACCTGTATATATAAAATGCCCATGTCCAGCACACACTGACCTGTATATATGAAATGCCATGTCAGCACACACTGACCTATATATAAAATGCCAGTACAGTACACCAGACCTATAAAATATAAATGCCATGTCCAGTACACACTGACCTGTTATATATAAAATGCCATGTCCAGCACACACTGACCTGTATAATAAATGCATGTCCAGCACACACTGACCTGTATATATAAAATGTCATGTCCAGCACACACGGACCTGTATATATAAAATGTATGTCCAGCACACATGACCTGTATATATAAATGCCATGTCCAGCACACACTGACCGTATATATAAAATGCCATGTCCGCACTACACTGACCTGTATAGATAAAATGCCATGTCCAGCACCAACTGACCTGATATAAAAAATGCCAGTCAGCACACACTGACCTGTATATATAAATGCCATGTCAGCACACATGACCTGTATATATAAAAATGCCATGTCAGCACAACTACCTGTATATATAAAATGTCATGTCCAGCACACACTGACCTTATATATATAAAATGTACATGTCCAGCACCACACTGACCTGTATATATAAAATGCCATGTCCAGCACACACTGACACTGTATATATAAAATGCCATGTCTAGCACACCACTGACCGTATATATAAAATGTCATGCCAGCACACACTGACTGTAAATATAAAATGCCAGTCCAGACACACGACCTGTAAATATAAAATGCCATGTCCAGCAACACTGACCCTATATAATAAAATGTCATGTCCAGCACACACTGACCTGTATATATAAATGCCATGTCCAGCACACACTGACCTGTATATATAAAATGCCATGTCCAGCCACACTGACCTGTTATAAAATGCAATGTCCAGCACCCACTGACCTGTATATATAAAATGCCATGTCCAGCACACACGACCTGTTAAATATACAAATGCCATGTCTAGCACACCTGACCTGTATATATAAAATGTCATGTCCAGCACACATGACCTTATATATAAAATGCCATGTCAAGCAGACACTGACCTGTATATATAAAATGTTATGTCAGCACACACTGACCTGTATATAAAATGCCATGTCCAGCACACACTGACCTGTATATATAAAATGCCATGTCCAGCACACACTGACCTGTATATATAAAATGCCATGTCCAGCACACACTGACCTGTATATATAAAATGCCATGTCCAGCACACACCTGACCTGTATATATAAAATGCCTGTCCAAGCACACACTGACTGTATATATGAAAATGCCATGTCCAGCACACACTGCCTGTATAATAAAATGCATGTCCAGGCACACACTGGACCTGGATATATAAAATGCCATGTAGCACACACTGACCTGTAATATAAATGCCATGCTAGCACACACTGACCTGTATATATAAAATGCCATGTCCAGCACACATGACCTGTATATATAAAATGCCATGTCAAGCACACAGACCTGTATATATAAAATGTCATGTCCAGCACAACTGACCTGTATATATAAAAATGCCATGTCCAGCACACACTGCCTGTATATATAAAATGCCATGTCCAGCACCACCGACCGTGTAATATAAAATTCCATGTCAGCACACACTGACTGTATATATAAAATGTCATGTCCAGCACACACTGACCGTATATAAAATGTCAGTCCAGCAACACTGACTGTATATATAAAATGTCATGTCCAGCACAACACGACCTGTTATATATAAAATGCATGTCCAGCACACACTGACCTGTTTATATATAAAATGTTCATGTCCAGCACACACGGACCGTATTTATAAAATGTCATATCCAAACCTGCCCAAAGAGCTTTACAGTATAGAAGGGAAATGGGTGGGAGACATAAGGTAACATGAATTGCTAGGCTGTAAATAGATTGGTAGTAGAGTGCGAAATGCGGTTGGGATCAGTTAGGTCAGTGAGAGAGGTATTGTCTAGGCAGTTATATGCTTGCCGAGGGAAGAGGGTGGGTTTTAGGTTTGTTTGTAGGAGGTCTTAAGGATGGTGAATGACGGACAGATGGATGAAGGGGAGTTCAGAGCAGAGGGGCAGCACAAGCAAGTCTGAATGCCAGGCATGGAAAGAGGTGACGGGTGGATGAGAGGAGGATGTCATTTGCAGAGCGGAGGTTGAGTCTGGGACGGTATCTGTGGATCAGTCTGAGAGTATGGAGGTGCTGTATTGGATAGTGCTTTATAGGACGGGTAACAGCTTGATCTGGATCCTTTGTGTGATGGGCAGCCAGTGGAGGGACTGACAGAGAGGGAGGGCGTTAGAAAATTAGAAGAGAAGTGAATGACCGGCGCGGGCAGCAGAGTTTTAGGATGGACCGAGGCACCATCGAACTTTTTGGGCCCCATATGGGTACATTTGTGGGCCCCATACTGGGGTGTACATTTGTGGGCCCCCCCAAACACGAACCAACGCAGACACGTGTCACCTCCCAACATTTTAAAGTGCAAGAGAGAGGGACACGTGGGAGAAGAGAAGCGGCGAATGCAGGATTTTTTTCAAACTCATTTTTGTTAAGACCAAGCCCACTTTGTTAAGGTTACGCACATTTTAGACCATTATTTCCATTTTACATTGTTGCTGCAATATTATATATCACATACACATTAAGCCCTTTACATTAACGGGCGGCTAGACATGCTCCCCTCCCAACGCACACACAGACCGGTTAAAATATAAAATATACCCGTGTCCGTTACACACACTTAAGATGCCCCATGCCCAGAGGGCACAGACTGGAAATATACATACCTTAAGCCAAGCCCACACATTATATTATATTCTGCATCAGTGTTGCTTAAAACGGATTTCATTCGTATTGACTATTGATATATTCACCCCATTCTCCATGCCCAAATCCTTACACCTACCCATTTGTGCACTGTCTGGAAAAAGGCTGCCACTATTGCCACACAGCATGGCAGCTCCACACTCTGTCCTGCTTATCTCTGTGTTAGATTGCAGCTCCACACCATCTCTATCCTGTTTATATCCTGATAATAGAGATGGTGTGGAGCTGCCATGCTGCAATTTGACACAGCGATGGAGATATGCATATAGGCGGGATAGAGATTGTGTGGAGCTGCCATACTGCTTTGTGACACAGAGATGGAGATATGTATATAGGCAGGATAGAGATGGTGGGGAGCTGCCATACTGCTATGTGACAAAGAGATGGAGATATGGATATAGGCAGGATAGAGATGGTGTGGAGCTGCCATACTGCTATGTGACACAGAGATGGAGATATGTATATAGGCAGGATAGAGATGGTGTGGAGCTGCCATGCTGCTATGTGACACAGAGATGGAGATATGTATATAGGCAGGATAGGGATGGTGTGGAGCTGCCATGCTGCCCCCTGTATACAGCAGTGAGACAGAGGGTAACAATGTCCCCCCTATAGACTCTCACAAGTAGAAATGGGATCAGTATAACTTACAGTAACTCCCTCCTGCTCTCTATGGAGATCACAGCACAGAAGAGATGCAATTTCAGGGAAAGGGCGTGAGGGGGCGGAGCCACATAGACAGTAAAGCCACTTACCGATATGTCATGGGGCCATGCAGCAAACACGCCCTGTTTCTCTTCTCTGTCTAGGAATGGAGCAGTATTGCAGGGGAAAACATTTTCCCCCCCTTCCTCTCACTCTCTGGTAAACAATACAGAAGTGTGTTGCAGTAGTATAGCCGGGATATGATTAGGGCATGGACCAGGATTTTAGTAGCTTCTCTCGAGAGGAAGGGAGGAATGCGGGAGATGTTTCTGAGTTGGAGCCGACAGGAATTAGCAAGCAAAATGACATGGAATTTGAAGGAAAGATCGGAATCTAGCGTTATTCCCAGGAAACCAACATGAGGAGATGGGGATATCGGATATTTGTACATGTTCTCAGACCATTTTTCACGTCCCAGAGCCAATTACAGTATTTGCAGCACTGGTAACTTACATGTACATGCATGCCTTTTCCATGCACGGAAGCAGCAGAAGGTGCCAGATCACATTTGAACGGTTTAGACCTTGCAGAGTCTAGATTTAGGTTGGTGTTTTATTATAATTGAAATTTTTGTTTTGGGGTATACATACCCTTTAACCATATACACTAAAAAGCAATGGGAATAGTGGTCCTTAAAATGGGTGTAACCAGAACAAAGTAGGAGTGGCCTTAGAAAAGTGGATGTGACCTGTTTGGCCCTCATTTGCATTTCAAAATATTAAGAGGTATGGGCATTGGTAAATCTGCTTGGCACACAGATATGGGCAACATGCTTGGCACACAGACAGACAATGATAACAGCCCATCCTGAGCCTAAGCACAGTCTTTACAGCAATGGATTTTTAAAAATGTTCTGCTTAGTGGATCGTTTTTCTGCACAGAAATGTTCAGGCAAAGGGCTGGAGGTAGCGGACCTGTGGAACAGTGCAATCCTATTGGCTCTAACTTTCAGAAGCTGTGGCGCTTCCAAAGAAGCACACGCACACGGATGGTTTTCATAACGGGCCAAACCCGGACTGCCGGAAAGAGACAAGAAACCTGGACAGGTGTGGCAATTCCCTAGTGCCGCTCGCTGTTGACTTCTATAGTACAGGATCTTTAACCAGTATCGCCACTGGAATTTTTTTTTTTGCCATTTAGTTTTATTGAAGAACAGACGGTAAAGGAGCTGTGTCTTTCCTCCCGTTCTTCAATAAAGAGAGAAGGAAAGGAACTTACATGATCGCTTGCTCCTCTGCAAAGTAGTCTGATAGGTCACAAACATGCACAAGTGAGATGCGTAACGCAGAGAAGAGTCCGTTTGAACCTGTCATAATACGCGGCGCAGGAGCGAGCGACCAGGTAATTAGCTTACATTCTCTCCTGGCTCCTGCAGGAACGGGAGGTAAGACACAGCTCATTCTTTAATAAAACTAAATGGCAAAAAATATATTCCAGTGGAGATACCCTTTAAGCAATGAGCATGGTTTTCACCCTGCTTCTATACAGTCATATGGTCAGTTCCAATCCTTACATTTTAAAATAGGGGGTGCATTATACATTATTATAGATATACAAACACTTATTACAAATAAGAGGAGACGGAGTATTTACCAGGTGATATGGAGGGTCCTGTAGTCTGCAGGATGGCACTGTAATTAGTGAGGTCATAATTTGTGGTGTCAAGTAAACAACAGCTAAAAGGAATATCGTCTCCACAACTGTAAAAGCTATTCAATGGGCTCACTTGTAATTGGGCGCTTGGAATGAGTCTGACAACTTTCACTGCTTGCTGGCCAGATACAAGACTCTGTTCTTGTGAAGCACAATAAAAATTACCTGGTTTAAAACATAGGAAATAAAATAAGAAAGTATAAAAATGGTTGTTACTTGTTACTCTATATACTACTTGTACACTGCCGTCATACTCTAGGATTGGTTTGGGGTTAGCATTAACCTTGGTGAACCTACAAGGATCCCTTAACTAAGGGCAAGGCCACACTGCCAGTGCATTTCAATGTGGGTGGTCACACTGTATGCGCTGTGATCAGTTTTCGGAACACATGTGCTCACCATTTTTTGTGCGATAACATTATATTGGCCAAAATCGCCAATAATAAATTCTGTTTTGCCATTTTTTAGCCAAATAGAAACTTTAACTACTATATACAGTAATGAACTGGGAAGTGCCCAGCCAATACACTTACCTCGCCAGTTGGATTAGCATTAGCAATGCTAAGCACAGATGTCTTATTTAGAGGATTATTTGGCGTTTGCAGAGTTATAACCGGACAGGGCAGTATTATGCTGCTGCTGGCAAATACCAAGTAATGTCCGTATGTCCATGGATGCGGTGCACTCCAACCATATGGTTTGCCCCTCTAAATGGAGTAAGTGCTGCCCCGACTATTCAGTGCTAACTTAGCTGAAAAGGAGAAAAGAAGAAATGAAAGTTTTTAATAGCTGGAACCTGCTTTCAAAATCCAACTTGATTTCTGGATATTTGTCAAAATAAATGCATTTAGGTTTTCATTTAAAGATTACACTATGGGAATGTCCTAAGATTGGGGAAACATTTTTTGAAACATGTCCACCCCCATTTACTTACCTTACCTCTCTCCTTCGCCACACTGCCCGGCCCTCTGCTTGCACGGAACTGCAAGCAGGGGGCGGGACTGGCAGCCGCATCTGTAATTGACTGAGAGGCAGCCAATCACGGATGCAGCTGCCGGCTGCTCAGAACGGCGAAGGAGAGAGGTAAGGTAAGTAATGATCGGGGGACTTTCTGATGATATAATTATAGTGGTTGGGGCTGGGGGAACATGAACTATATTATATAAAAACGGATTTACGCTAGGGGGAGGGAGACCAAAGCGGGTGGGAGTCTGGGAGAGGGAGGGGGGGTGCGCTCTCCTGCGCATGCCTCAAACCTTTTCGAGGTTGAGGCAGACGCGGGAGCAGGACAGATCCTACACTGTAGTTTCCTGGACTTTGGAGGGGCACAGCAGGATTTTACTAAACTACACAGTGGGGCCAGTATGGGGTTAAATTTTAGTTTTGGGGGTGGACATGCCCTTTAAATATCTTTAAGATTTTACTTCTCCTTAAATGATATGAACACTGGGATATTTGTCTTTTTAAATTGCCCATTCCTGGAAACTATAATTCTTCCCAACTATCACTGTACAATTTTTTTATTGATCTGATTTCTTAAGATATCCAGTCTGAAACATCTTACATTACAGCTGTCAATCAAGTGTCTTATTATCATAAACTCTTCTGTTATGTATAGTTTTGCTGTAGCTGGAATGGTGACAATTGGTACTGCATGGTGGGAAATTCCCTCTCCCAATGCTGCAATATAGAGATTACCTAACTTATCCTGAAAGTTTTTTTTTTGGAGTGGACATGCCCTTTAAATGCAAAGGAATGTATGGGAGGTAAACAGAGCTGTTGAACACTGTTAAATCTCTGGTTCTGGGTCTAAGAGGCAGGATCTGCTGTAGCACAATCTGTGACTAATAGAGGTGGGCCTCTATGCTGTAATATGATTGTCTGTCTTCTGCTAGAAAGCAAGGCTGCAGCCTTCTTGGTTTGATCTGTTGAGCACTACAAAGAAGATGAAGTGTCTGCATACACCTCTACTTCCACCAAAAAAAGGTGGATTATGGGAGCTGATCCCTTGTAACCACAGGTTAATTTTATAAATCAACCAACAGCCACAGCAAAGGGAGAGACAAGACACGGCTTGTTGTATCTTTGCTAACGTGTTCTATCTATTGGGACAATGTTGTCTGAATGCTTTAGTTCCCCTTTAAGACTGCTGTGGTGAAAATACAATGCTCTGTCTACACAAAACTTGGTGGCTCAGTCACAGCAGAACATCCAAATTAAGAACAAAACGTGGCATTCCCTACTCCAAGAGTCTCCGTCTACCACCACTCACTTCAGGAAAATTCTACAACTGAATGTTACTTACCATCTGACACATACGATACACTAACTGATTTTGTGACCTTGGCTCCATTGCCTGTAGAGCAATCACACGTGTAGGTTGCTGATTGTTTATTCACACACTTTTCTGGCAGGGCTTGTATGACGTAAGAAACGTAAGTCAAGTCACTGGACTTTTTCACTGTTCCTGCGTTTAACATAACATGTGTATCAGTGCGGGCATTGGCACTAACAATAAAACCGATTTAAACAGCAAGAAAAGTTTCAAGTGTCACCATTTACCAGTGTAAAACTTTTGTGGGTGCACAATTCAATGGTGAAAACACGCTTCTGATCTGCAAGTCAGTTAAACATTTTAAACATTTTATAAAGAAAACATGGTGAATTTCTGTTGGCTGTAATATGATTAACAAACCCCGCCCATTCAACCAGGGAGATGCAATATGCAAGTGAGTGTAAAACCCACTGGTTCCGGACGCACTAGCGTGACTTACACTTGCAGCACACCCAATGCCATACAAATTTTGCCCTACCAGGCTATGCTGCTTACCTGACTGCAATCGCAGTACATAAGCCAGGTAGGTAACACTTATAAGTTACTGCATCTCCCTGAATATGTTTATGCACTGATTTGCTGTAGATAAATTTATTTGAGAAAAGATTCTTGTTATGCCAGTGAGTCATCAAACTAACTAATTAAAAAAAAGTCTGCATATAGATGTTCTTTTTGAAGTGTATATTATTTTAAAATAATGTTTCTGGAGATTAAAAGAGATTTATACTTGTGCAGTAACTGACTTTTTTCTGTCTCCTCCCACAGTCATTGTCACTGACTATTCTCCTATCTCTGACATTTGAGAACATATGTTAATGAAGCAGGGGGAGGATCTAGAAGAGAGTATAATTTTCCTGGAATGGGAAACCTTCTGTATTTTTTATTGTCTCATCCCAAAACGTAATCACAAAATACATAACTAAATGTTACATATGGTAATCTATGAAGAAACGTGTAGTATAATTTTACTCCAGTGTTTTGTATCTCGAAAATGTTTTTAAAGTATTTTCAGGGTTATTCAATAAAAGTTTTTATCGTTTAACATGGTGCTAATTTTGCCCCAACCAATCAGATGTTAGCTTTCAAATGTTAAATAAGATCTGGTTGGTTGGGGCAAAATTAGCACCATTTTAATAAGACATTTTATTGAATCTCCCTGTTAGTATTTTATAAAATAACATTATGCTGAGTTGAGGAAAACATTTCAAATACAACATAGAAGCAATTCCTGGGCACATTGTTCTTTTTTATAATTTTATTTCAACGTTCTGATGTCTCTCGGGACAGCTTCATTAGGACACGAGACGTTGAAACATTGAAATAAAATGATAAAAAGAGCAGTGTGTCTGATATTCATTCTATATTGTATTACCGGTATCGTGCAAAAATATTTCCATATATTACATTTCAAATAAATGATATTACAATTATTATGAATGCTGTGTCATACCTCGTACTGAACTGAATGTATTGGGTGCGCAATCGAGTGTAAGTGAATTGATATCCCCATCCGTGGAACATACAGCCATGGTATTTTCTGTGTTGTTGCAGTTGATTGTATTGATAGTAACATCCTGCATGTTTATAGATGAAATATTTATGTCCGTGTCCACGGTGTTGGTGCCAGAGTTGAATGAACACATGTAATTCCCTTTGGAAACCAAAAAGACAGCAAAGGTTCCAAAATGACAATCGTATTTATACTGCGGATTTATTATTTTTCTGTCTCTATGTACAATAGCCAAAGACATGCAGAAATTCACCCAATCAAGGACTGTTGAGAGTCAAAGAGATTAGATTTGGGGCACCAGTTCCAGGAAAACACCTTGATCTTAATATAGATTTTGAATTAAAGAGCAAAGCCCACATTACAATCTTTGAATAAAGTTTTTCTTTATCTCTAGGAATCCTATCAGAGGGACCTACGATGGAACAACTCTAATATAAGGAGGCCACACACATGCGATTGTCATCTTTGTAGTGTACATGATCGTATCATGGACAAATATTTAACAACTAGAAAATATAATCAAAAATTGGTATCGCACAACCATAAAAATTTAATTATAATCTACCCCCTGAGGCCTTTTCAATGTGGAAACCTGTAAGATAATAACATTATAAACGGATTATAACATCACGGAAGTCTCACTCACCTCCGTTCGCTCGTTCCTCCTCTCCTCACACGGCACTGTAATCCTGCTCACAACTTTCACGCAATCAGTTCCTCTTCCACATGCAGAAGATATTGTGCTATCAACAAAGACAATGTAACTACAGAGGGGAAGTTTACTTTTATTGCATTTGCTGGTAGCGTGGTATCTCCTGCATGTGGAGATGCATGTATCTCCGGCAGTTAGGAGAGGGCAAGAAGGAGCTACAATATGTAAAAGAGAATTTATACTAGGTGGAAGAGCAGGCATGAAAGGATTGGGAGGGGGGGGAGGCTCCCCTGCGCATGTCACACTACCTCCTGGAGGCAAGAGAGGAGGCAAATACATTTTTGCAAGAAGATAGCTACTACTGTTCAGTTTCCTGGACTTTGCACAGGCACTGCAGGAGAACCATAAGGAGTAGAGGTGTAAGGTAAGGATATTTTAAACTACACAGTGGGGTCAGTAGTGGGTTAAATTTTAGTTTTGGGGGTAGATATGCCCTTTAACTGTATTTTATCAGAACAAAATATTTTTCCTCATTGACTTTAAAGTGTCCGTTTTCGAACTATCGAACTTTTACTGAAGTTTGAAAATTTGAAAATGAAACAAACTTTATGAAGTTTTTGCTATCTCTAGTAATGATGATGGCAGGTTCATTGGGTAGTTTAAAAAAAAAAGCCAGGTGTGTTTCTGGAAGAATATTGCAGGTTATGGTTATCTTAATGTATTTTAAAGCCCTGCATATGTACGTATATCTCCTTTTCTATTGGTCAATCACATGCTCACATTTATACCACATATTGGTCTAACTTAAAGGAGAACTAAACCCAAATTTTAATTTTTTATAATCTGAAAACCACCCCCCAGAAAATACTAATAAGCCATAAAATCCCACTTCAGTAAATTGTATTAAAGTAAATGTAAGCCTGTTAAGAAATGGATGAAGTATCTGTGTGTATGTGCAGTGTCAGACCACACCTCCTGACCTCAGTCACATGCTTCCTTGCTTTATCTCTCCTGTAAAAGGATTGGCTGTAGATTATTAATGGGTGTGACCAACTGTACATACAAAAGATGGCGGCTCCCGCTCTCCCGGATCCTCCACTCCGGTCCTTCCCCACTCAATAGCGTGCCAGCTAGCACTGGAGTGTCTCTTCTCCACACAGTCCTGTTCCTTCTACAACATAGAAAAAGTGTGCTGCTGCACTGCATAGAAACATATGCCACATATAGATAACCATGTATAGATAACTTCATATAGAAAACTACACGTAGCATGTAGAGCTAACCCCATATAAAAAAACACATATGGAAAACCACATGTAACATGCAGAGCTAACCACATATTGAAAACCACATATAGATAACCACATATAGAAAACCACATGTAGCATGTAGAGCTAACCACATATAGAAAACCACATGGTAGCTGTAGAGCTAACCACATATAGAAAACCACAGTGTACGCAGTAGAGCTTACACCATATATAAACCACATATAGAAAAACCACATGGAGTCATGTAAGAAGCTAACCACATATAGAAAACCACATATATATAACCACATATAGAAAACTACATGTGCATGTAGAGCTAACCACATATAGAAAAACCACCATGTAGCATGTAGAGCTAACCACATATAGATGCCACATATAGCATAACCACATATAGAAAACCACATGTATCATGTAGAGCTAACCACTATAGATACCACATATAGAAACCACCTGTAGCATGTAGAGCTACCACATATAGAAAAACACCACATGGACATGTAGAGCTAACCACATATAGTAACCACATGAAGCATGTAGAAGCTACCACATATAAAAACCACATATAGATAACCATGTATAGATAACTACATTTAGAAACTACATGAGCATGTAGAGCTAAACCATATAAAAAACACATATAGAAAACCACCGTGTAGCATGTAGAGCTAAACCCATATAGAACCACATATAGATAACCACATATAGATACACTACATATACAAAACTACATGTAGACATGTAGAGCTTTAACCACATATAGAAACCACACTTAGCTGTAGAGCTAACCACATATAGAAACACCACATTAGATAACCACTATAGAAAACCACATGGACATGTAGAGACTAACCAATATAGGAAAACCACATATAGATAACCACATATAGAAAACCACATGTAGCATGTAGAGCTAACCACATATAGAAAACCCACGTAGCATGTAGATCTAACCACTATAGAAAGCCACATATGATCACATATAGAAACCACATGTAGAGCTACCACATATAGAAAACCACATGGATCTGAGAGCTAACCAACATATAGAAACCACATATAGATAACCACATATAAATAACTACATATAGAAAACCACATGTAGCATGTAGAGCTAACCACATATAGAAAACCACATCTAGATAACCACATATAGAAAACCACCTGGAGCATGTAGAGCTAACCACATATAGAAAACCACATATAGATAACCAAATATAGAAAACCACATGAAGCATGTAGAGCTAACCACTATAGAAAACCACATTAGTATAACTTCTATAGAAACTACATGTAGCATGTAGAGCTAACCACATATAAAAAAACCACATATAGAAAACCACATGTAACATGTAGAGCTAACCACATATAGAAAACCACATATAGATAACCACATATAGAAAACCACATGTAGCATGTAGAGCTAACCACATATAGAAAACCACATATAGATAACTACATATAGAAAACTACATGTAGCATGTAGAGCTAACCACATATAGAAAACTACATGTAGCATGTAGAGCTAACCACATATAAAAACACATAGAAAAACCACATTGTACATGAGCATAGCTGTAACCACTATAGAAAACCACATATAGATAACTACATATACAAAACTACATGTAGCATGTAGAGCTAACCACATATAGAAAAACACATGAAGCATGTAACTCTAACCACAATAGAAAACCACACGTAGCATGTAGAGCTAACCACATATAGAAAACCACATATAGATAACCACATATAGAAAACCACATGTAGCTTGTAGAGCTAACCACATATAGAAAACCACATCTAGATAACCACATATAGATAACTACTATAGAAACCACTTTAGCATGTAGAGCTAACCACATATAGAAACCACATTTGATAACCACATATAGAAAACCACCCCTGGAGCATGTAGAGCTAACCACATAAGAAAAACCACATATAATAACCAAATATAGAAAACCACATGAAGCATGTAGAGCTAACCACATATAGAAAACCACATATAGATAACTTCATATAGAAAACTACATGTAGCATGTAGAGCTAACCACATATAAAAAACCACATATAGAAAACCACATGTAACATGTAGAGCTAACCACATATAGAAAACCACATATAGATACCACATAAAAAACCACACGTACATGTAGAGCTACCACATATAGAAAACCACAAATAGATAACTACATATAGAAAACTACATGTAGCATGTAAAGCTAACCACATATAGAAAACCACATGTAGCATGTAGAGCTAACCACATATATAAAACCACATATAGATAACCACATATAGAAAACCACATGGAGCATGTAGAGCTAACCACATATAGAAAACCACATATAGATAACCACATATAGAAACTACACGTACATGTAGAGCTAACCACATTAGAAAACCCAGGTAGCATGTAGAGCTAACCACATATATATGCACATATAGATAACCACATATAGAAAACCACATGTAGCATGTAGAGCTAACCACTATAGATAACCACATATAGAAAACCACCTGTAGCATGTAGAGCTAACCACATAAAAAAACCACATGGAGCTGTAGAGCTAACCACTATAGATAACGATGTGAGCATGTATAGCTAACCACATATAGAAAACCACATATAGTTAACCATGTATAGATAACACAAATATAGAAAACTACATGTAGCATGTAGAGCTAACCACATATAGAAAAACCACATTAGATAACCATGTATAGATAACACATATAGAAAACACATGTAGCATGTAGAGCTCAACCACATATAAAAAAACACATAAAAACCACATGTAGCATGTAGAGCTAACCACATATAGAAAACCACATATGGATAACCACATATAGAACCACATATAGAACTACTAACAAAACTACATGTAGCATGTAGAGCTAACCACATATGAAACCACTGTAGCATGTAGAGCTAAACCACTATTGAAAGCCACATATAGATACCCATAGAGCATTAGAGCTAACCACATAAGAAAGCCAATAAGAACCACATCAGAGCACCATGCATGTAGCTAACCACATATAGAAAACCCCATGCAGTAGCATGTAGATCTTACCACATAATAGAAAGCACATATAGATAACCACATAATAAAAACCACATGCAGCATGTAAGCCTAACCACATATAGACAACCCACATGTAGCTTGTAGAGCTAACCCACATATAGAAAACAATGGAGCATGTAAGCTAACCACATATAGAAAACCACATATGATAACCACATTATAGAAACCACATGTAGCTTTGTAGAGCTAACCACTATAGAAAACCACATGTAGCATGTAGAGCTAACCACATATAGAAGCCAAATATGATAAAACCACATTAGAAAACCACATGTAGCATGTAGACGTAACCACATATAGATAACCACTATGGCGACACACATGTTAGCTTGTAGAGCGAACCACATATAATAAAACCACATGAAGCATGTTAGAGCACCACATATAATAACCATGTGGAGCATGTAGAGCTAACCACATATAGATAAAAGATACTCCAAAACTCCAAAGGATTCCCTAAAATTACCAGTGATCTCAATGGCTTTATTTACAGTTACTAGGCATGCTCTTGGGCTTAGACAGTAGAGGGTGGATAGACAGGGTTTGACAAACCTACCCTTTGAAGGGGACCTTCTCTTTGGACCAGCTTTTAGACCAAGGGGCATATTTATAAAAAAACGATATTAGCGCAAAAAAAAATTACCGCCGCGCACATCGCAGCCGCGGCAAAATAGCGCTGTCGCCTATTTAAAAATTGGCGAGCGCCATTGCCGCTCATATGTATTGGCGGTAATTTTAATGTCACTCGTCCGCGGCGACATGCCTAAGCAATGCGCGCTGAATGTACACGTAATCTTGCCGCGAAGGGACTTAAAATCCCTTCCCAACCTCTGCTAAGGGGGCGGGGCATACGCCCACCCCGCCCTCAACCCCCCGCGGCACGGAGACCACCCGCCCCGCTTCCCAGCAGCCCCCCTCCCAACTCCTTTTAATGCTTGGTTTACATGCTTTACATTAACAATCAGATTTCAGACTTTCAGAATTCCAGAAATTGATGGTTTGTAAAGCATGTAAACCAAGCATTAAAAAATTGACCAACCAGAAATGGATTAGGGTTTTCAGCAAACCTATTAAAGAGGTACCACTCCGCTGAGAACTCAGATGCCATCCTCAGTAGATGCGAAGATAGAGAAAGAAGTGTCTGGCAACATCGGTCTGCTGAGCCGGCGGCGGTGCCAGCGGGCTCACTGGCGGCCGCAGTGAGTCTGCCTGGCATCAGCGACCTGAGTGGGGTTGGTGTCGCCAGCCCGAAGACGCCACCCAAGGGCTCTTTTAAGAGCCCACACTGGGGGGTCCCCCGTTTCGAACTGTCAGTGCCACTAGGTCCCTTACAAGGGCCAGGGAGGGGGGGGTCCCAGTTCGAGCTGCGGGACCCCTAAGCCCCAAAAGGCCCTTCTCAGGGCCCTGCTGGAGGGTGCCTCCACCCCTCCCAGCAGCCCTTCCCTCCCTGCCGCGGCGGGCAGGGGGCTTGGAGGGGCTACTGGGGAGGGGGTGCGCGCGGGTGGTCGCACCACCTGCTCGGCCCCTTCCCCCGCAGCCCTCCTACCTCCTGTTCCGAGATTGCCGCGAACCGGGGGAAGGGGTTGGAGGGGCTGCTGGGAAGTGGCGGCGGGGGGTCGCGGCTGCCGCGGGGGGGGTAGAAGGGCGGGGTGGCGTGGCCTCCCGGGGCAGGTGCGACCACCCGCCGCGGTTGCCTGCCCATCCCCGCCGCAGGGAGCCAGTATTGGCTGCTTTCGCCACCTTCAAGGTGGCAAAGCAAAACAGCCGATACTAGCACTGCGAAACAGATACCGCTATAAATAGAAGCGGGCGGTAACAGGTAAGTATCGGGCGCGAAGTTGTAATGCCTCTTAACTTTTCGCGGCTGTTTTGTCGGACATTAAATAATTGCGTTAAACGCGATTTATGCGGAAATGTCAGGGAAACGGCCGCGAAAACTTAATGAGCTTATAATATGCCCCCAAGTAATAGAAAAGAGCTCACTTAAGAATTGTCTTTAAATAGATTTAGGTGATAATTCCACTTAACTTCCTGCAAGCAAACAATCTTCACATGACAAGCAACACCGGCCTGTTCGAAGGGGAAAGAAACTCTTATTACTAGCAACACCATTACAACTAGGGGAAGACAACGGGGCAAAAGTCAACACACGGATGGCGGATACTGCAGACAAAATTGAAAGATATAAAAAATCAACAATGCCGAAACAGAAAATTAGTGGAAAAAAGAGTTAATCAAGATCATTCGGAACTCTTAGAGCTTTTCTCTGATAGTCCAATGTTTACAGGTAACCCTTTTGAAATAAAAAAACAAAAGTGGTTATAAAGGTGATGAGACCTTATTGGCTAACTAAGATAATCATAGCAAGCTTTCGAAACCTTTCCCTCCCCAATCTTTCTAAAAAAAAAATAAAGAACGGAATGTTCCAGGTAATACTGATCTAAGGTTTGTAAATTAATTAATAAAACAGGTAAAGTTAAACTGTAACGAACCAAATGCAACAAGGGGATAGGATGATCAAGACTGATTTTCAAATGTCTCCATCACATAACATAACATGGCCTATCATTGTCTTTCACAAAAGTACCGCTCATACATGCAATAAATACCGGCCATAATATGACCAATAGCAAAGTAATACCGGGCAGCTATAATATGCCCAATAGCAAGAAAATACCGGGCAGCTATAAATCACATACAAGTATACCGGGCAGCTATAATATCGCACCAAGCAAGTAAAATACCGGGCAGTATAATATCCGCACCAATCAAAGAAAATCCGGCAGCTATAATATCGCACCAATACAGTAAAATACCGGGCAGCTGTAATACGACTAATGCAAGTAAATACCGGGCATATAATTCGCACCAATGCAAAGTAAAATAACCGGGCGTAATAGCACAATTGCAAGTAAAATACCGGGCACTATAATACGCACCACCATGGCAAAGTAAAAATACCGGGCAGCTATAATATCGCACCAATGCAAAAGTAAAATACCGGGCAGCTATATATCGCACCAATGGCAACAGTTAAAATACCGGGCAGCTATAATATCGCACCATGGCAACAGTAAAATACCGGCCAGCTATAATATCGCACTAAGGCAAGTAAAATACCGGGCCAGCTATAATATCGCACTAATCAAAGTAAAATACCGGCAGCTATAATATCGCCACTAATGCAAAGTAAAATATACCGGGCATTAAATATCCACCAATGGCAAAGTAAAATACCGGGCAGCTATAATATCGCACCAATGGCAAAGTAAAATACCGGGCCAGCTATAATATCGCACCAATGGCAAAGTAAAATACCGGGCAGCTATAATATCGCACCAATGGCAAAGTAAAATACCGGGCAGCTATAATATCGCACTAATGCAATAAAATACCGGGCATCAAATATGCCTAATGGCAAAGTAAATACCGGGCAGCTATAATATCGCACTAATGGCAAAGTAAAATCCGGGCACTATAATCGCACTAATGGCAAAGTAAAATACCGGGCAGCTATAATATCGGCACCTAATGGCAAAGTAAAATACTGGGCCGCTATAATCTCGCACTAATGGCAAAGTAAAATACCGGGCAGCTATAATATCGCACTAATGGCCAAAGTAAATACCGGGCAGCTATAATATCGCACCAATAGCAAAGTCAAAACCGGGCAGCTATAATATCCGCACCAATAGCAAAGTAAAATACCGGCCCGCTATAATACGCACCAATAGCAAAGTAAATAACCGGGCGCTATAATATCGCACCAATAGCAAAGTAAAATACCCGCAGCTTTAATATCGCACTAATGCAAAGAAAAATACCGGGCAGATATAATATCGCACCCACATAGCAAAGTGAAATACCGGGCAGCTATAATATCGCGTCACAATAGCAAAGTAAAATACCGGGCAGCTATAATAATCGCACCAATAGCAAAGTAAAATACCGGCACTATAATATACGCACCAATAGCAAAGTAAAATAACCGGGCAGCTATAAATTCGCACCAATAGCAAAGTAAAATACCGGGCAGCTATAATATCCACCAATAGCAAAGTAAAATACCGGGCAATGGCTATAATATCGCACCATACAAGTAAATACCGGGCAGCTATAATATCGCACTAAATGGCAAGTAAACAATACCGGGCAGCTATAATACGCACAATGAAAGTAAATACCGGGCAGCTATACTATCGCACCAATAGCAAGTAAATACCTGGGCACTATAATATCGCACAAGGCAAAGTAAAATCCCGGGCACTATAATATCTCCACTAATGGCAAAGTAAAATACCGGGCAGCTATAAATCTGCACCATAGCAAGTCAAATAACCGGCAGCTATAATCGCACAATAGCAAGTAAATACCGGGCAGCTATAATATCGCACTAATGGCAAAGTAAAATACCGGGCGCTATAATATCGCACCAATGGCAAGTAAATACCGGGCAGCTATAATATCGCACCAAGGAGCAAAGTACATACCGGGCAGCTGTAATATCGCACCTAATGCCAAAGTAAAATACCGGGCAGCTATAATATCGCACAATATCAAAGTAAAATACCGGCAGCCTATAATATCGCACCAATAGCAAAGTAAATCGCCGGCAGCTATAATATCGCCCTAAAAAAAAATGGGCAAGTATAATACCGGGCAGCTATAAATATCGCCACTAATGGCAAAGTACAAATACCGGGTCAGCTATAATTATCGCACTATGCAAGTAAAATACCGGGCAGCTATAATATGCACTGTAATGGACAGAAGTAAAAATACCGGGCAGCGTAAATATCGCGACTATAAGTCACAGTAGAACCCAGAGGTTGACATTTTTACATAGTCTCGTTGATGACTAATAAAAAGCCACGAAAAAACAAACACTACTGGTGAAACTCGAACACGTCCAGTTTGGTAGAACACAAAAACTGCTGAGGGCTGTCCTGAAGCCGCCGTTCATTTGAGATTCGTGCATCGGACACATTCATTCAGCTGATCATCTTAATAAGATAAGGATATTGTGTTTTAACTATTTAAAAAAATATACCCTGTATTTATGATGCACATTCACTTAGACCTTTTGTTAAGACTGACTTTTGATGTCTACCTGAAAACACCCATAAGAAGATTGTGAGTCCATTGGAGGAGTATATATATGTGTTTTTGTTATAGCACTAATTTTATTAAAGGACAATTGTTTAGTCCCCGAAATATGGTTGCAATTAAATATAACGCTTGTTTTGCAAAACTTGATTTTCAATTTGAAACAACTGCAAGTAAGTGGGCCCCTTCTTCTACATTGCACAACTTAAAGGGCATGTCCAACCCTTAAAACTTAAATTCAACCCCCTGCTGGCCCCACTGTGTCGTGTCAAAAATCCTTCCTTTCTCCTCTGCTACCTTCTATTCTCCTGCAGTGTCTATTCAAAGTCCAGAAGTGAGAGTAAGAGCCTTCCTGTGTGTAAAAAAGTACTGCCCCTTCCTGTCCTCCTGAGGACTCTGGCATGCGCAGGTTGGGATCCCTCCCCACCCACCCTCCGAAGTCCCTCTCCACCTACCCTCCAGATCCCTCCGCCTCTGCAGTGTGGTTTTGAAAATTAAACTTTTTTCGTATCGTAGGGACCCACTCCCAACCCTCCTGCCAGGTTTAAAACGTAAAAAGCGTAGATGAACTTACTTACCAACCTTTATATATCACGTCCTGTGATTGACTGACTCTCAGCCAATCACATTGAAGGCTGCTGGTCCTGGCTCTCTAATGCTACTGCGTTTCCTGAAGTAGCATTAGAGGCAGAGGGAAACCGAAGTCTGTTAAGAAGTTTTCCTGCACTTTTGTAAACTTAGTGGGTTGGGTTGGTTGGGGGGTCCTAGATACAGAAAAAATTTGATTTCGGGGTAAGAGAAAACCGTTACGACATGTTCGTGCGTCTCGGACTACCAGAAATCAGAGACAAGGACAAGCTATAGTCCGATAATGGACGATACAACAGCCATTAATGGCATACACCTAGCGATTTTTGTTTTTATCGTAACTGGGTAAAAATCCAATTTGGCTACTAAAATCGACCATGCTAAACTCTGAAAAGCAAACGAACTAGTGACATTTACAAGGAACCAACCTGTTTTACCCAAGTGAGGGCTACTTATAGGTACGTTGTGAGGTGGAGCCCGAGCTTTGGTGAGTATCTGACAATGACGTATTGGTCCTCCATTGGTAAGCTTTTGTGTTTCCTGAATACCAGTCGACGATTGAAATGTAGACTTAAACTGCAACACAATAGTGAGATATCTCCAACAAACTTGTCCTGGGGTTACCTACAGTCAAACTTGCTCACTCCTGAAAGAAAGGAATTTCAAAGATTCACTGAGCCACAAGTAAAACAAACTCAGGTGGAGATTGGGTTGGAAATCACGACAAGATTTGATGTTCGAGTGACATTTTAGAGGGAAATCAGAGACTTGCAGTTAATATGATCATCAGACACTGGTTAGACGGCTCTAGTCAAATTAGTCCAATACACAAGTTGTGGCTCACTCCCACAGAGCCAAGTCGTAAAAAGGCGAAGAACTAGACATTTCTTTCCTTCTACTATCTCCGCAATGCATGCCCTTCCTACCCATCACTCAATGCTACTTACCACTTAATAATATATAGGATACCCTGACTGACGGATTTTGGTGGCCTTGTCTTCCCTGGTCTGTGTAACATCACAACGTTATTTTGCATTTAATTGCACTGGCTCCCCTGGCTTTATGACATATGTTCAAGCAGGCAGAATGTTTTCATTCACTGTCCCTGAATAAACATGATATCGCATTGGGATACAATAACATGGTTTATCATAAAAAGAAAAGTTTCAAGCATCACAATTACAAAATATAAAACCTTTTTAAAAACTGAACTTGGGTGGCACTTTATGGATCTGATCAACGTCGTCAATATGAATTGAAAGCACCATATAGCCAACATAACGATCCTCTCTGTGGATCCATCTCTGTTTATTACCGAATGTCAGCAAACTGATAAAAAACCAATCGCGCATTCATTTGTCCCTTTCTAAGCTGCAATATGCCTACCCGGACACCTTATTGTTTCAGGCTCCATTGATCCTCTAAACCCCCATATTGGTCACAAGGGAAGGTTCGCTGCGCTGGATTGGAAGGGTTTTCACACCCAATCAATGCGTTAAATTTGTAGAAATACAATTCAAAAGTTTTTGCCTTTGATAATTAATTAGCAGTAACCATTCAGATGGTTTTACCGGGTTACTACAGTTAGATGACAATTTTAATGTTGGCTGTATATAAATAGCACAGGCAAATTTTTGCAACTTTATTATTATCAGGCCCAAGGGTGTTCATAGATGTGTCAATGTATTGTGCACTCCACTAAATTAGTGTAAAACCATGTTTACTTTTAGAGTTGGTATGCGTCTCCTTAGCAGATTAGTAGGCTGCGTGGACGTCTGTGGTGAATTTCACCTGCAGGTAAGTATTTAATGGCAGCTATCACTGCATTAAATACTTTGTGCGCCAGCCCGCCGTGCCGCTCTGGTAATATGCTTGCGACGGCTGCAGCAGCTGCCCGACCAATGCTTAAAGTAGCTAACCAATCGGTAAATCGTTATAATCCCCACCGTTACTTTAAGAGCCGTTTTTTTTTTTTTGCAAAATTTCTAAGCATGACAATGAGGGGCCTTTTCAAAAATTGTCATGAGAGCCACAAATTAAACCGTACCATTCTACTGGCTACCTAATTGCATTAGTGGTCGCAAAGTCTTATAAAAGTGCTTAATACATCATGGGTGCAAATGCCGTAATTTACAATATGGAAATATATGCTCATCCAAGTTACATAATAACTGTGTGGAGACATTTGGGAGTCTTTATGAAATGTAGCTTTCATTTTTCATGGTGGTTTGTATCTAGAAAATGTTTTGCCTATATTTTTTCAAATAAAATTGAAAGACGGATACAAACCAATCAATGTTATCTAGATCTAAGACTTACTGTAATTTGGGTAATTTACAGCATTTTTAAAAAAACGGCAAACATGTCTCCTATTGCATCCACCCCCTATAGTGACGTCATTTTCAGATACACCATATTGACATTTTGAAGACCATTTGAAACCGTGTCCATAACCCGCGGTCTGTGTGTTTACATTGGGCGAGCAAAGTAGCTTGAGAGAATTGATATCCCCCTTCGTACAACATTCAGCCAGGTGTATTCTCCGAGTTTTGTCGAGTTTATTGATGATGTTATATCCGTCATGTTAAAGTTGAACACAATGTTATTTTTCCACAGGGGAAGGTGTTAGAGTTGCTTTCAATAAGCACATGAAAGTCCCTTTAAAGGCAAAACGACAGTAAAGGTTACAGAGTGACCATCCTATTTAATATGTAATATTTTATTATCTCTGTAGTATCCTAATATCAGGGCCGGTTTTTGCTTAGTTGAGTCCTGGGCGCAAAAATGAGCATGGGGCCTCATATCACAGAAAGGTACCATGAAAGAAAT
This sequence comes from Hymenochirus boettgeri, assembly GCA_019447015.1. Lineage (NCBI taxonomy): Eukaryota > Metazoa > Chordata > Amphibia > Anura > Pipidae > Hymenochirus > Hymenochirus boettgeri. Next base: position 276,494,519 of record CM033473.1, on the reverse strand, counting down.
ACTTTATTCTCTCCATTCTGGGTGAGTGTTACCTTTCTTTTCCGTGACTGTGGTCCCCATCTGTCTCTGGATCTTTCCCCATCTTTTCGCTGGATTCTGAGGCCTTCTCACGCTCATCTCGTTTATTCCAGTCTCCAAGTCCAGCCCATGTTCCCTGCTTTTTCCAGATGTGCGCGTGCAAGCCTACGTCCCCCACCCTTTTTGCTGTAGGTTATGTTTCCTCTCTCCACTCACGCCACGCAGTGCCCCCACCAGCAGGCCAAGCACACTCTACGTTCTTGGTCTGGCATGAAACGAAGGCCTGATGTAACCTGGCTGGGTAATGGAGGGATGGGCTGTAAACTGTCTGGGGGTATGAGGGGTGCTGTAACAACTGGAATGGGGGTATGAGGGGTGGCTGAACACTGGATGGAGTGTCAGGGAGGGGTGGCTGTAACCCTGATGGGGGTAATGGAGGGGTTTGCTGTAACAACACTGGCTGGGGTAATGGAGGGAGTGGCCTGTAACACTGGCTGGGGGTAATGGATGGGTGGCTGTAACACTGATGGGGTACTGAGGGGTGTCTGTAACCCAAGAACACTAGGATGGGGGTAATGGAGGGGTGGCTGTAAACACCGATGGGGTAATGGGAGGGGTGACTGTAACACTGGATGGGGGTAATGGAGGGTGGCTGTAACATGTCTGGGGGTCTGTAGGGTGCTGTAACCTGGGATGGGGGTACTGGAGGGGTGGCTGTAACAGTGGATGTGGGGGTACTGGGAGGGGTGGCTTGTAACACCGGATGGGGGTATGGAGGGGTTGGCTGTACCACTGGATTGGGGTATTGGATGGGGTGGCTGTACCACACTGGCTTGGGGTAATTGGAGGGTGGCTGTAACACTGGATGGGGGTAAGGAGGGGTGGCTGTATACAGTGGATGGGGTAATTGAGGTCTAACTGGAACACTGGCTGGTGGAACTATACCGGTTTACAATTGCCTGGTTGGAGCTGTACACGAACCGCAACCTCCTTCCTCAGGACCTTCCAAGAGTCACCGGACACCATGACGGGAAAACCCTTTTATAACAGGTTAATTCAAACTCCAAACTTCTCTACAAACAACAATGCAAACCAGTTCACTTACATAAGAATTACTAAGATTATTTTTATCTGTCCCTTTAAGTAACAGTGTGATTAATGGCTTGCATCTGCATCTTTGTTAATTGTATAATTTAAACATTGCCCATTGCTAAAAATGATATGAAAACATGTATCACAAACGTTAACCAAGTGATTTGTACAAAGGAACCAACCTGTTTTACCCAGTGAGGTTAATTATAGTTAGTTGGAGGTGGGAGGCCCGACTTTGTGATTTACTGCCAATGTCCGTACTGTCTCCATTGGTTAGCTTGTGTATCCCATTGAAGTACACAGTGACGTTTTATAACTTGTAGACGTTAAACTGCACACGATAGTGAGATTCTCACCAACAAACTGTGTCCTGGTATAACATCAAACTGCTCACTCCTGCAAGAAAGGATTTTCAATAGAGTCACTGAGCACAGTAACAAACTGGTCTTCTGTCTACATTGAAATCACTTGAACAAGGAATAATTATGGGTATGGGGATTCCCCAATTTACACAGTAAAGCAGTCCGTAATGCTAATGCTAGCCAATTCACTAATGACTATAAATATTAGGTATAGTTTCCTCCGTGGTTCCGCAGAACTTTCAATTCATATCCGGTTCGAAAAATTTTCAACTAATTTTGGAATTTCTAGAATGCTAAAAAAAAATTCTTTCTGCCGATCCGCGGACAAGCAGGGTCCTGACCCATTCATTTTGGGATCCACATTCCAATGCCAAACACCAGCCTAGGAGGTGTTCATGGCAAATCCCTAGTTTATGGCCAGTATTAAAACATTGGTCAAATAGTCATCATAGAACAAGGAAGGTTTCCAGGCCCTGAAAAGTGGATTAACAGTAAAAATACGCACCAGGTAGGTGGCTCGGTGTCTGCCAATATCACAGGTAAATCCTTATCTAGACACATTTAATTTTATAAAGAAATCTTACTACATCCCCAGACCTGGTCACAACCACGTCCGCAGGGCTGCTTTTAGACATAGGCACCTAGGCAAAGTGCTAGGTGGCCTCACACTAAGCACTGTTGATCTGGCCCGTGAAATTAGCTCCGTCCATTTCCACACCCCCCATTGCGTGCTCCGTGTGGGCCGTGGAAAAATGTGGCTGTGCTGCGTGTTGGGAACTACTCTGGCTAGGGTCAAGATTTCAATACATCCACTCCTGCTAGAGCTGTCACTCAATCCCCTAACAGTATGGTTGGTGTAGGTTCCCAATGACTCCTTCCTTCTCACTAAATGATTGGCAAATACTGGGTTAAAACAGAAGAAAGGAAGGAGAAGAAGTAGCTTTCAACAATTTAATTGATCCCGTTCTCTCTACATACTAAAGGGCATGTCCACCCCCAAAACTATAATCCCCCCCCCAACTACTGGCCCACCATGGTAGTGGTAGTTTAATCTTACCGCATCACATCCCAGCTCCATGGGTTTCTCCTGTAGTCCCCCCCCAAAGTCCCCAAAAACTGCCCACCAGGAGATAGCAAAGTCCATATAGGACTCTTCCCTGCTACCTGGCCCTCCCGGAGAATTTTGGCATGCGTACTGCACCCTTCCCCCCTCCCTCCCCCTTCCTCTCACTCCCTCTTTGGATTCCCTCCCCCTAAGTGTAAAATCCCCTTTAATAAGCCTTGCCCCCTGTCTCCCAGCCCCCACCGCATAATTTTATTTTTAGAAAGCTCGCCCAAACTCTTACTTACCTCTCCCTCCTTTCCCTCCTCCTCCGCTGCACTGAATGCCCGGTCAATCTGCGTCCGTGATTGGGCGGCCGCTCATCCACACCCAGGGCTGGTATATCTGTAATATGGTAAATATCTGTCATCATTCATTCAATCCAGGTCATGGTATATCTGTAATATTCATTCAAATCCAGGTCACGGTAAATATCTGTAATATTCTTCATCGCAGGTCACCGGTAATATCTGTAAATTATATTCTTCATCCAGGTCACGTTATAGTCTCATATAATTCATTCAATCCAGGTCACGTATACTGTAATATTCATCCATCCAGGTCATGGTATATCTGTATATTCATTCAATCCAGGTCCTGGTATATCTGAATATTCATTCATCCAGGTCACGGTATATCTGTCAATATTCATTCATCCAGAGTCCGGTATATCTCTAATATTCATTCATCCAGGTCATGGTATATCTGTAATATTCATCCATCCAGTCATGGTATAATCTGTAATAGTCATTCATCCAGGTCATGGTATAGTCTGTAATTATTCATCCATCCAGGTCATGGTATATCTGTAATTTCATTCAATCCAGGTCATGGTCATATTGGTAATATTCCTTAATCCGGTCATATATATTCTGTAAATATTCATTCATCCAGGTCATTGTATATCTGTAATAGTCTTCATCCAGGTCATGGTATCCTGTAATATTCTTCATCCAGGTCCCATGGGTATATTGTAATATTCATGAATCCAGGTCATAGTATATCTGTAATATTCATTCCAATCCAGGTCAGGGGTATATCTGTAATAGTCATTCAGCCATGTCATGAGTAATAATCTGTAATATTCATCCATCCAGGTCATGGTATATCGTAATATTTATTCTCCAGGTCATGGTATATTGGTAATATTCCTCCATCAGGTCATGGTATATCTGTATATTCATTCATCCAGTCATGGTATCTTGGTAATATTCATGAATCCAGGTCATGGTTAGATCTGTTGTATCAATTTAGATCAACTGGACTTGAAGTTTAGTGCTTGAAGAATGTTTCGCATAGTCATATCCGACTGGACTCCTCACTTCACTGTACTGTCAACCAATGTGGTAGTGTGATAGGTCACTGCATGATGTCAAACTCCTATGTACTGGGGTTAAAATGGTCCTGCTTCTCTTTCTGGCTGCTGTCTGTCTATCTCTTTTTGGGTCTGTTTCTCTATCTATCTGGTCCTGTCTCTTCATTGATATGTGTCTCTGTCGATAATATCATTATATTGGTTTATCATGTCTCCCTGTCTGTGTCTGTCTCTATCGCTGTTCTTTCTATTTCTTTATCTGTCTGTCTCTTTCGATATCTCATTCCTATTCTTTAACTGTCTATCTGTCTGTGGCTGTCTAGAATCGCTGTCACTTTTCTATTTTGTTTAGCTATCTGTCGTCCTATCTGTCCTGTGTCTCTCTCACTCTTTCTCTGTCCTGTTCTTCTCTCCTCATCTCTATATCTCGTCTATTTTTCCCTAATCTGTCTATCTGTCTTCCTCTCTATATCTCAGTCTATTTCTTTTCTGGTCCTGTCCTCTATCTACGTTGTCTCTCTCTATATCTCAAGTCTATTTTCGTTATCTTTCTGTCTATCTGTCTGTCTCCTCTATATCTCAGTCTACTTTTTTCTGTTTTGTCCTGCTATCTGTCTGTGTCTCTCTCTATATCTCAGTCTATTTAATTTATTCTGTGTCTCTCTCTATATCTCATTCTATTTTCTTTATCTTCTGTCTATCTGTCTGTGTCTTTCTCTATATTAATCAGTCTATTTCTTTTTCTGCTGTCTGTCCTAGCTTGTCTTTGTCTCTCTATAGCTCAGTCTATTTCTTTATCTGTCCGTCTTGCTTTTCTAAGCTGTCTGTGTCTCTCTTCTATATCTTCTGTCTTTCTATTATTCTTTTATCTATCTGTCGGTCTCATCTGTCTGTGTCTCTGTCTATAACGCTGTAATTTCCCTAATTTCTGTATCTGTCTGTCCCTGTCTATATCTCAGTCTTTCTTTTTGCTGTCTGTGTCTCTGTCGATATCTCAGTCTATTTCTCTTTATCTATCTGTCTGTCTCTGTTGGTCTGTGTCTGTCTATATCGCTGTCTTTCATTTCTTTATCTGTCTGTGTCTCTAAGCTATCCAGTTTATTTCTTTGTCTATCTTTCGGTTGTCTCTGGTCTATATTGCTGTCCTTTCTAATTCTTTATGTATATGTCTGTCTCTATATGTCTGTCTCTTCGGTCTGTTCTCTGTCTATCTCTTAGCCCTGTCTATTTTTGTATCTACCTGGTCCGGTCTTCTGTCTAAACTCAAATGTAGAAGGTAAGTGAAAAAAACAATAAACATTTAAAGGGTAGGTCCACTCCTCATAAACATGTTTTTGGAGTATTTTACCCAGGGCCCCCAAAACCTACATTTATTTCGTTTTGCTAAAATGTTTATAATTGGCCATGACGTCACTGTCCCGGCTGTGACTGACCTTACTTACCAAAAGGAAGTAGGCAGAGGTGGCGCGGCGGTGGATGTGGAGGTTGTATATCATTTAGTATTAAGTCTTAATTCTCTGGGTAACATATTAAAATTTAAAGCAAAACTAAACCTCAGTTTTGGGGGCCCTGATAACATACTAAATTTGTTTTTATTCGGGTTGGATGTACCCTTTTAAACACAAAGGGAAAGAGAACATCATATCACAGGAGAAAAGAGGTGATGGATGTTTCCAGTAGATTTTTTTTCATATTGTGGCTGTGGTTTGCGGAAAGGGGGGTCCTGTATATCTAAAAGCTTATCCCCCAGCCTCATAACTTTGTGGACCGATGTTACAAATCCCCTTTTAAGTCAGCATTTTCCAGTTTCACCAGCCAAAGCAATTGGTTATGCACACTAGGTGTTTCTCCCCTCCATTCTGCTGGCGATTCCTAATGCAACGTCTCTGATACGCGGCCACGTTCTATGTGGCCTCTCCTTTATGTGAGGCCACATTTCTATTGTAATGAGAGGGCCGACTACATTTCAAACTTCGTTTTCTGTGTAAATAACATATCTTTTATTGGTTTGTGCAGTTTTTATATCTCAAGGGGAATTTATCCAATAAGTTAACGGCAGGGACATTAGTTTCAAACCATCACGCTAGATCATTTGGAACCATTGTTGCTATCATGGACAAATTTGATTTTTTTATTCATATCTATTCCCTGTTTATAGTTGCTGTTTTAGTTTCCTCAAAACCATCCCATGTGTTGTGTCCAAGCCCAAAACGACGCCGCCCTATAATAACACATGCCCCCTTTTTGCGGCGGAAAGCTAGCCCGCGTCACGTTTGTGCACATTGGAACCCCCTAGGAAAACTTCTGTCTGCGGACACCCATGGCCACAATGACAGGAGGCCTATAAGTTATTGATGGTTTTTAATCTTCCATTTCCTGACTTAGCAATCTGTACTAGTCTGTTTCCTTTCATATTCCACTTTGAACAATTTCCACACTTCTGATTTCTTTTTGTCCTTGTAACGCCTGACCATTTTAGGTTTAGGGATTCTCGTACAAATGGCTGGGACAAAGCATTATTTGAGGTTACTACTAGTCATTTTCCAGTGCAGTGTTTATTTGAGGACTACAATTTTATATCTCCCCACTGCTGTTATATTTGATTAGCCCCAATTTCATTCTCCAAACGCTCTTTGTTGGTAAATAGTTTCTGCAACCTCTTTGGATTATTTGTCCCGGAGTATCCCCTCTCATTTAATCCTCTGATATTTGTCCTGTCCTGATTCATTAAATCTTCCTTGTGACCCAAAGAAAAACCGGCATGTCAGAATACCTTAAATTGTTTTTAATTGTGGCTAATATTTTATATATTTGTCATTATTCATCCCAAATAGTATGTATTCATTAATGCCACTTTTATGTTGAGAGTATTTTTTCTGTAAAAAAAGATGACTTTATTTGACACCTTGCTTTGAAGAAAGGACGTTAGTCGAACATGTAGCACACATGTTGGTCAAATAAAGTCATCTATTTTTCACAAGCTTTGATCTGTCTTTCGTAAGCTACCCTTATACCTTTACTACCTGGAGATTACTTCATATGTACAAGACCTCAAATGTATTAAGGCATCTATTGAACATTGAGTGGTAAGGATCAATATTAAAGCATGTGATTGGGAACATCAAGGGGAAATTTTCAGGTTTGGACATTGGGTTGGCCTTGAAATGGGGTGGGGTGGGGGGGTGGATCAATTGGGGGGTCATGTATAGAATCCCTTGACAATTACATAATTTGGTTATTAGAATTTGTTATAACTTATATGTACATGGAGTTAGAATTTGTATAACTATGGCAGTCAGATGAATACACTTTAAATTGAAAGCAATCCAAGGATGTTATTAGTGATACATTAGACCCTGACGAAGTGCTGAGTAAGGTAGTAAAACTTGTATCAGTGGACAGAGTGGGTTGTGGGGGGAGATCATAGATCCATACTGACTGTGAGTCATTTCCCCCCGAGGGGTATTACAGTAAGTTAGCCAGACCCAGAAAGTGGACACAAGCGACATCAGAACTGGTCTAATGGACAGTTCCTGGTCTAATGGACATCAGGAACTGTCTAATGGACAGTTATAGGACAACCCAGGTGAAGATCGAGCCTCAATTAATTCTGAGCGAAATGTGAAGTCCCAGGTTGTGTGCAATGTTATGTTTATGGTGTTTGGGAGATGCAGTAATCTAGTGAAGATTGAGATCTGTATCCCTTAAGGCATACTTCTATGTACACATATTTAAGGATTCCAAGGCAGCCTAAAATTGAGGTCCGCCCTCCCAAGATAAATTTCACATCACTTTATTTGGTGCCACAGACAGACACACGTTTCGGGTAGAAAGTGCCCCCTTCCTCGGGTGATGCCAAGTAACAACAGTTTCTATTATAACATCCGTGCTCATTCATAAACTCCCCACCCTTTTGAAAGTTCTAATTTTGTGGTCCAAATTAGACCAAACTAGAGAGTTAAAAAGAGTTAAAAATACTGTGCTATAAAGTGGCCTATGTGCCCATATGAGTGCAATACATATCTTAAATGATTGAAATAATACATATTAAAATCACCATATAAATAAGATGATGTTCCACGTGAATTACAACATTATAAACTATATCATTGATGTGGCCGACTTACATGTAGACATGCTTAATACTTTTTTTTTTAGAAAATGGCAGCGAGAAGCTAGGGAGGAGGGCCAAAGGAGCAAAAAGCCTTCACAAATAAAATGGAGAAACACCTTCTATATAACAGAAGGCATCTTGCAGTCTCATGCTATATGAATATCCTGATCCCACAAAATCCCTAAAAAAAAGAAAACAAGAAGTTTTCTTACTCCCATGTTCCCCAGAGTAAGGGGGCGGAGATATGCAAAATAGATCCTTTATTCCCCTTAAGCTTTAATGTGGCTGAACCGCGGTAATACAGCAATATAGTTTAAATTTTTTACAAATAATTCAATAGATGCGCCCTAAATCTTCACCTTCCCTGATAGAAGCAAATAACCTGAAGCATCATTTCTATTTAATTTCAAAGCCCCTGTCTGCCGTCCTTCTTTATTAGCCATGGGGTAAAAACTTGTGATGGCCACTGGTTTGTGTTTTTTTCCGTTCTGATGTATTTTGCTACACGTGCTGAATAAAGTTCTTGAAGCCACACGATGTTCCGTTGCCTGCCCTGTTGGTTGCATTTGTATTTAGCGATAGCCGAGAGGGAGCCGGCGCTCTTGAGTGTTTTGGAGCACGGGACCCTGTTGAATCCTCAGGGTGCTCCCAGTGGGATATCGGTAAGTCCCATTTCATTTATCCAGTGTTTTACTGACTTAATGGTAATCGGTTGAAATAGAGGGCTACCAACGCGGGCTTCCTGAACCCTTCAGGCCCTCCCTTTATCAGGCACTTTTAAGGCAGCCTGTAAGTTAGGAGAACAGTTAGGCGGGGGATCACCAAATGACCCCCGACCAAACTCTCCTCACAGACATTCTTCCAAAACGTTCCTTTCTATCTTCGCGGGTACAGTCGGGGGTCGTGCCCTCGATGCACACATTGTGCGTGTGTATCCCTTTAGCTGTATAGGAAAAAAAAAGCTGTGCTTTTTGAAATCACCCAACGTAATCCTTGGGTATGAATCACCCAATTAATAAGATTGTTTATGGGGCTTCCCTGTTTAGTGGGGCCTTCCCGCGGGAGGTTGGGGGCAATGTTCTCACCTCGAAACCTTGTTTTTGATGTATGGTTCATAATAAGAGTTTTCATTTTGGAGTGGACCTCAGTTTGTATTTCCCAATAAGGTTACAGCTTTGGGTATATAACTTGCAGCTTGCAAAGGTCAGTTCTATGCGGAGGGGGGGTGATTTACATTGATATTGGTGGTTGAAAGATCTTAATACAATGGGTATCAGTCTGAGTTCAATGTTGGTCCTCTGATCCTGTGGGTAGCTTTATTGACAGACAGAGGATAAATTATAAATGGCGAATGTTCCCCCCTGTTCAGTCCTCCCTCTACCCTTTCTTCACCATCTTCCCTGTCCCAAACCTTTAGATTTAGTGGCAGTTTGTATAGATTCTGATTATGACATATTAGTCCATCATTAAAAGTTCTTGATCACATTACAAAGTATCCTGACGGAAAGGTTGCAGCACATTTAGCTGGGATGGTCATATACTCATCCATGTGCATTGTATATAAAGCAGTTCAGCTTTCTCACCCCTCCGTTATTTACTGTAGATGTTCTAGTAGGTCTCTGATCAGATCACAGCGCTCCTCCATCCATTGACACTAAGTAACATTTAAATGTTATTCATGTCTCCTACCTATTCCCTCTTTTAATACTGAGTCGCAGTATAGTTTTTTGGTCAGGTTTTATGTCAATAAAAATCTGTTCCATCATGAGACCACAGGGTAGTAAGGTCCCTGCAGATGATATAGTTGGGGGTCAGTAAAAGTTATACTTTGGATTATTCCATCCCAAGTTCATTCAGCGAGTGTAGTCTGTTTGTAGTGCCAACCAACCGTGTCCCTTGACCCCAGTTTATCGGCTACTCATTGCTTATGTGTCTATTTTGGACTGGTGCAGTGCCCAACCGGGGGCATCCAACCCTTAGTGCCTTCAGAAAAAAAGGAGGTTCAAAAAATTTGTAGTTTTTGTCCCATGTTGTCTTCGGAGCCTAGCCGGATACATCATATCGTATGGTAAGTTTATCGCACTTAGACGTTGTTTGACAAGTGAATAAAACTTGTTCTGGCATTTCTGTAGCTCTCCATTAATCTGGGAATCGCATCACTGTTGAATTCTCCATACAGGCTCATCCCTTTTCTTCCCTAGTTTGAGGACCTAGATGGACAATATCTTATACATCTCCAATACTAGTTTCCTATGTAACTGGTTATAACAAGACATTATGGGATGGGTATAAAGGTGAAACTAGATGGACATATATCTTTAACAACCTCCAATAACTATTTTACTATTTAACTGTTAGAAAGACATTATGGGTAGGGTATAAATGTTTGGCTAGAATGGACCTATATCTTTATTACAACCGCCAATACTCTTTACTCTGTAACTGTTAGATCACATTATGGGTAGGGTATAAAGGTTGGACTAGAAAGAACGTACGTCTTTATACAACTCCAATACTATGTTTTCCTATGACTGTTAGAAACAGCCATTATGGGTAGGGTAATAAAGTTGGACTAGATGGACGTATGTCTTTATCCCACCCTCCAAACTATTTTACTGTGTAACTGTTAACAGACATTATGGGTAAGGGTATAAAGGTTGGACTAGATGGACGTAGTCTTTATACAACCCTCCAATACTATGTTACTATGTAACTCCTAACGACATTATTGGTAGGGTATAAGGTTGGCCTAAGATGGACGTTATGTCTTTTACACATCCACTAATATGTTACTATGTAACTGTTATACAGACTTATGTGTGTGTATAAAGGTTGGACTAGATGGCCGTAGGTCTGTATACCACCTCCAATACCTATGTTACCTATGTTAACCTGTGATACAGACATTGGGTAGGGTATAAAGGTTTGGAACTTAGAGTGGACGTAGTCTTATACAAAAACCTCCAATACTTCATGTTACTATTTAACCTGTTGACAGACCTTATGGGTAGGGTATAAAGGGTTTGATTAGATGACGTATGTCTATACAACTCCAATCTATGTTACTATGTAAACTGGTTTAGACAGACATTATGGGTAGGGTATAAAGGTTGGACTAGTATGGACGTTATGTCTTATATACACACCTCCAATAATATGTTACTATGTAACTGTTATACAGACATTATGGTAGGTATAAAGTGGGACTAGGATGACGTATGTCTTGTATATACAACCGCCAATACTAGTTTTACTATGTAACTGTTTATAACAGACATTATGGGGGGTAGGGTATAAAAGTTTTGACTAGATGATTATGGTCTTTATACACCTCCAATACTATGTTAACTATGTAATGGGGGGCTGTTCTACAACACTTATGGGTAGACGGTATAAAGGTTGGACTAGATGGGACGTAATGTCCCCTTTATACAACCTCCAAATCTTATGTACTATGGTAACTGTTATACAGCTTATGGGTATGGTATAAAGGGTTAGACAGAACAACAATGGATGGATGTCCTTATCCACTCCAAGTACTATGTTACTATTAACTGTTTATCAGACATTATGGGTAGGGTATAAAGGTTGGACTAATAGATGTATTCTTTATCACCTCCAATAATATTATACTATGTACTGGTTTTAGTGACATTATTAGGTAGGGTATGAAGGGTTGGACTAAAGATAGATGTATGTCTTTATACAACCTCCAATAACTCATGGTTACTATTAACTGTTTATACAGATATTTGGGTAGGGTTCAAAGGTTTGACTAGGTGGACGTATGTCTTAAGAGCAACCTACAATACTATGGTTACTATGTAAGCTGTTATACAAGACATTATGGGTAGGGTATAAAGGTTGGACTACAGAGGATTCCGGGGTGTATACAAGGCCTCCAAGCGAGGGACTGATGTTAACTGGTTGTAGTCTGAGCTGAATGACAGACGAGATATTGGGGTAGGCGGTATAAAGGTGGGACTAGTGATTGGAACGTATGTCTTTATATCGAGAGCCTCCAATACTATGGGCCTATTTATAAAGCACCGATAAATTAGCGCAAAAAAAACTTTAGCCGGGGGGGTACCTACCGAACCAACCCGAGCACATCGCTGGCCGGCGAGAAAATAGATCGCTATCTGCCGTATTTTTATAACATCGGCGTCTATTCCCCGCATATCTATCGGGGGGCCGCTATGTGCTGCGGTAATTTTAAGCCCCTATACTACATTAGCGCCTGGGCGGGCTAGGACTTAAAAAAATCCCGTTCCGACGCCGCCCCTAAGAGGGCGGGCAGATCCGCCACCCGGCCCACAACAGACCCTCCCGGTCAGGCTTCGGTTCAGTCAGCCCCGTGCCCAACCCGGTCCCGGGTGTCACTCGCGGCATCGCTCTAACGGAAGCTAGGAGGGGCTGCCTTGGAAGTGGGTGGCCGGTGGCA
>CM033473.1:276398755-276481888 GCA_019447015.1 Hymenochirus boettgeri | reverse complement strand
AAACCACATATAGATAACCACATATAGAAAACCACATGTAGCATGTAGAGCTAACCACATATAGAAAACCACATATAGATAACTACATATAGAAAACTACATGTAGCATGTAGAGCTAACCACATATAGAAAACCACATGTAGCATGTAGAGCTAACCACATATAGAAAACCACATGTAGCATGTAGAGCTAACCACATATAGAAAACCACATGTAGCATGTAGAGCTAACCACATATATAAAACCACATATAGAAAACCACATGGAGCATGTAGACAACCAAATAGAATGCCACAATATAGATACCACATATAAAACCACATGTATCATGTAAGCTACCCACATATAGATAACCAGGCATAAATGAAGACAACACGCTGTAGCATGTAGTAGCTAAACCAACATATGGGGTGACCCACGTATCATAGTAGAGCGACCCCATATAGATCCCAACGATGAGCTGTGAGAGCTAACCACAATATAGAAAACCACATATAGATAACCATGTATGTAGATAACGACATGTGAAAACTACATGTATCGATGTAGAGCTAACCACATGGAAAAAACCATATAGAGCAACCACATGTATGCATGTAAGAGCTAACCACATAGAGAAACCACGTATACGATACCACAATTAGTAACTACAAAATAATACAACACACATGGTAGCATGTAGAGCGAAACCACGATGAGAAAACCACACGGTAGCATGTATACGCTAACACACATATAGAAAAACCCATATAGATAAGGCCACCATATAGAAATACCATGGAGCATGTAGAGCGTAACCACAGATCGAAAACCCACATATAGATAACCAACAATATATAAAACCACCTGAGCATAGTAGAGCTAGCCACATATATAAACCACCACACGTGCATGAGATTCAACCACATATAGAAAATCACATATAGATAACCACATTAGAGAAAACCACATGACGAGAGCTGACCACGTCTAAGAAAGAACACGCACATGGAGTCAGTAAGAGCTAACCAGCATACTCTCAAACCAACATATAGATAACCACATATCACTAAACTACATATAGAAACCACATGAGCATGTAGAGCTAAACCCATAGAAAAACCAACATCTATAGAACCACTATAGAAGAACCCTGGACATTTATGACTAACCACTATAAAAACCACACTCTGATAACCAAATATAGAAAAACCACATGAAGCCTGTAAGGCATAACCACATATCGAAACCACATATAGGATAACTATCACATATAGAAAACTAAACAGTGGTAGCATGGAGAGCATAAACACACATATAAAAAACCACATATCGCATATAGAAAACCACATGTAACATGTAGATCTAACCACATTGAGAAACCCATATAGTAACCACATATAAGAAACCCCATTGTAGCATGTAGAGCTAGGACCACATATAGACAAGCCACATATAGATAAGCGTACGTATGAGAAACTACTTACCATGTAAGCTAACCACATAGAGAAACGACATGTACCATGTAGAAAGAGCTAAAGCCACATATAAAAACACATTAGAAACCACGATGGGTAGGGCATGTCAGCTAACCACAATATAGAAAAACCGAACATAAGATCACTACATATACAAAAACTAACATGTCGCATTAAAGCTAACCACATATAGAAAAACCACATAGCATGTAAGCTAACCACAATAGAGAAGACCACACGTAGCAATGTAGAGGCTAACCACATATATAAAAACCACCTAAGGTAGATAACCCCGGATATAGAAGAACCACATGTAACTTGAGAGAGCTAACATCATATAGAAAACACTCTAGTAGGACCACATATAGATAACTACATTGAAAAACCACATGTAGCCTTCAGCTACCACATATAACCACACACAATTTTAGATCACCACATCTAGAGGAAACCACCGGAGCAGGTGTAGAGCTAACCACGATATAGAAGCACCACATATAGATAACCAATATCAAAACCACGATGAATCATGGTAAAAGACTGACCACCATATAGAAAACCATACTCTAATAACTTCATAAGAAAACGACATGGTAAACATGTGAGCTGAACCACATATAAAAAACCGCCATATAGAAAACCACATGTAACATGTAGAGCTAACCACTATAGAAAACCACAACATCGATAACACATATAGACAACCACACGTAAGCCTGCATAGACGCGCGTACCCACAGTAGGTATAAACAACCCCGAGCAAATAGATTAACTACACATAGAAAACTACTGTAGCATGTAGGCTGGAAACTCACAAGTATAGAACCACATTAGCAATGTAGAGCTTAACCACATATAGAAAACCACATGGAGCATGTAGAGCTAACCACATATAGAAAACCACATATAGATAACCACATATAGAAAACTACACGTAGCATGTAGAGCTAACCACATTTAGAAAACCACAGGTAGCATGTAGAGCTAACCACATATAGAATGCCACATATAGATAACCACATATAGAAAACCACATGTAGCATGTAGAGCTAACCACATATAGATAACCACATATAGAAAACCACCTGTAGCATGTAGAGCTAACCACATAAAAAAACCACATGGAGCATGTAGAGCTAACCACATATAGATAACGATGTGGAGCATGTATAGCTAACCACATATAGAAAACCACATATAGTTAACCATGTATAGATAACTACATATAGAAAACTACATGTAGCATGTAGAGCTAACCACATATAGAAAACCACATATAGATAACCATGTATAGATAACTACATATAGAAAACTACATGTAGCATGTAGAGCTAACCACATATAAAAAAACACATAGAAAACCACATGTAGCATGTAGAGCTAACCACATATAGAAAACCACATATAGATAACCACATATAGAAAACCACTACATGTCCGCAATACAATCGCCGTTTAACGCACACCCCTTATTAAGTCCGAACAATACAAGCCGCACGAAAAAGTTAATGCAGGCATTATTCATTTTAAACCTTCGCGCCGATGATATTTACCTTGTTACCGCCGCTTCTATTTATCGCGGTATCTGTTCGCGAGTGCTAGTAGCGGATTGTTTTGCTTTGCCTCACATTGAAGTTGGCGAACTAGACATATTAGCAGCAAACCACTAGCCTCCCCCATGCGGCGGGGGGATTGGGCAGGGAACCCGCCCCCAGTTGGTGGTTGGTCGAATCCTCGCCCCCCGGGAGGCCTACGCCCACCCGCACCCTCTTTATGACCCCCCAGCGGAGCCGCGGACCAACCGACTGACACTCTTTTCCCCAGCAGCCCCTCCCAATCCATTACCCGTTCCGCGGGCACCCAATCTTAGGAAAAAGGAGGCCTAGGAGGGGCTGCCGGGCGTGGGGAAGGGGTGCGATTGTAGGTCCTGGTCGACGACCCCGATCATCCGCTCGCGCACCCCATCCACAGTAGCCCATCCAGCCCTGCCCCGCCGCTGGCAGGGAGGGGATTAAGCCGCCCCCCCCACATGCTGGGTAGCGGCGTGGACGGCACCCTCAAGCAGGGCCCTGAGAAGGGCCTTTTGGCCCGGGGACTTAAGGCGGGTCCCGCAGCTCGAACTGGGACCCCCACCCCCCCTCCCCCCCTCCCCTGAGACCCTCGGGCAATTCTTCCAGGGACCTAGTGGCAAATGACAGTCGATACCGGGGAACCCCCAGTGTGAGGTCTTAAAAGAGAGCCCTTGGGGGGTCGTATTCGGGGCCGGCTCCCGCGTTACAACCAACCCCACTTCAGGCTTCGCTTGTATGCCAGGCCCGACTCACTGCGGCACGCCATTGTTGTGAGGCCTGATGGAACCGCCCCCCGGATTACTCGCGGCTCGCCTCAGCAGAGCCGATGTTGCCAGAAATTCTTTCTGTCTATCTTCAGCCATCTACTGCCGATGGCATCTGAGTTCCTCAGAGGAGGGCTTACCTTCTTATATAGGGTTGCTGAAAACCCTAATCATTTCTGGTTGGTTTCTAATTTATTTTTTAATGCTTGGTTTAATGCTTTACATAAACCAATCAGATTTCTGGAAAGTTCTGAAATTGATTGGTTAAATGTTAAAAGAACATTGTATGTAAACTACAAGCATTAAAAAGGAGTTTTGGGACGGGGCCTGCTGGGAGCCGGGGACTAGGTGGGACCCCCGAGTTCGGGAGTTGGGAGGAGGGGGCTGGGAAAGCACCTTTGCGCGCCTGCGGGGTTTGGTTTTATCCGTCGAAGCGGGGGGTGGAGGGGTTGTTTTTTGGCTTCAGCCTGTGGGCGTGTTATGCCCGCCCCCCCTTTCGGCAGAGGCGTTGGGCAGGGATTTAAAGCTACACTATCGAGGAGACCTTACAGATTACTGTTATTCTTTTTAGCGCATTTGCCCGTAGCCGCAGTAAGTTTTCCTCGTAAGTAGCCCCCAGTACTCGCACCCCCATTTTTGCGCGGATCTACCCGAAGCGGAACCCCCCTTAAAACACTTTACAGACAATCAAATTGCTTTGGCCCATAATGACCGCCTTGCTCGACACATTGTTTAAACCTAGCGGCGTTGACCCCAGCGCTATTTCCGATTCCGCGCAATGCGGATGGCGGCCTGGTTCGCGGGTAATTTTTTTTGCACCCCCCGCTCATATCGTGTTTTTTTCACGAAATATGACACCTTGGGCTATAAGCGTGCCGTCCAAAGCAAAAGGTTCCCATTCAAAGGGTAGGTTTGTCAAACCCTGTCTATTCCACCCTCTACTTGTCTAAGCCAAGAGCATGCCCCCTAGGAACCTTGTACTAAAGCCATGCGACATGGTATAATTTTAGGGACATCCACCTTTGGGAGCACGTAGCGTTGTGGGTCGGATCTTATTATATGGGTTAGATCTGTACCTGGTCCCATGGTTTTCTATATGTGGTTAGTCTACCCAGGCTATGTGGTTTTTATATGGGTTTAGCCTCACAACCGATAACATGTGGTTTTTAGTCTATTATGTCCGGTTTCTATAATGTGGTATTGCTTACAATGCTACATTGTGGTTTTCTAATTGTGGTTATCATTATGTGCGCTTTCTATATCGAGGTTTAGCCCTCTCCCTGCTACATGTGGTTTTTATAGGTGGTTACTCTACAATGGACCATGTGGTTGTCTATATGGGGTATCTAGATGTGTTTGCTTATATTGTGGTTTAGCTTCTACATGCTTCCATGTGGATTCTATATGTGGTTAGCTCTAACAAGTAATATGTGAGTTGTCGATTCTAGGTTGGTTAGATCTAATGCTGCTGTCGGTTTCTACTAGGTGGGTTACTATATGTGGGCTTTTATATGTGGTAGATTTCTAAATGCTACTGTGGTGTCTCAATATGCTGGTCTCTAGCCGAATGACCACATGTGGTGTTACATATATGTGGTTAACTATATGTGGTTTTGTCTATAGTGGTTAGTCTACATGCTATGGGTTTTTATATGTGGCTTTCAATTGTGGTTAGTCTACATTGCTACATTGTGGGTTGCTATATGTGGTTAGCTTAAATGCTAAACGTAGTTTTGGATATTGGAGTTATATTATGGGTTTTCTATATGTGGTTATCTATAGTGGTTGTTTTATATGTGGTTAGCTCTACATGTAAATGTGGTTTTCATGTGTTTTTTTTATCGTGGTTTTAGCTCTAATGTACATGTAGTTTTCATGATGTAGTTATCTAAAATGGATTATATTGTGGAGTTTTCTAGATGTGGGGACGATATCACATGCTACATTGTGTTTGATATGGAGTTATCTATACATGGGTTCACTATATGTGTTTTCTTCATGTGGTAGATCACATGATCCACTCAGTTCTATAGTTGGTAGGCTCTACATTTGCTCATGGGGTTTTTTAATGTGGTTAGCCTCTAGATGCTACAGGTGGTTTCTATATGTGGTTATCTATATGTGGTTAGCTACTCACCACATGCTACAATTGTTTGGTCTCTTCTATACCTGTGTGTTAGCTATATGTGGCTTCTATATGTGGTTTAGCTATCATGCTACGGTGGTTTTCTCAGTGGGTAGATCTACATGCTACGTGTAGTTTTCTAATATGTGGTTATCTATATGTGGTGTTCTATATGTGGTAGCTCTAAATGCTCCATGTGGTGTCTAGATGCTGGTAATCATAGGGTGGTTTATATATGTGGTTAAGCTCTACATTGCTAATGTGGTTCTATACTTGTGAGTTTCCAGCCTACATGCTACAGTAGTTTTCTATGTGTAGTTAATCTATTTGCTCGGGGTTGTTTATACCTACTGTGGGTACGCGCGTCTATGCAGGCTTACGTGTGGTTGTCTATATGTGTTATCGATGTTGTGGTTTTCTATAGTGGTTAGCTCTACATGTTACATGTGGTTTTCTATATGGCGGTTTTTTATATGTGGTTCAGCTCACATGTTTACCATGTCGTTTTCTTATGAAGTTATTAGAGTATGGTTTTCTATATGGTGGTCAGTCTTTTACCATGATTCATCGTGGTTTTGATATTGGTTATCTATATGTGGTGCTTCTATATCGTGGTTAGCTCTACACCTGCTCCGGTGGTTTCCTCTAGATGTGGTGATCTAAAATTGTGTGTGGTTATATGTGGTAGCTGAAGGCTACATGTGGTTTTTCAATGTAGTTATCTATATGTGGTCCTACTAGAGTGTTTTCTATATGATGTTAGCTCTCTCAAGTTACATGTGGTTCTTCTATATCCGGGGTTATCTACCTTAGGTGGTTTTTATATATGTGGTTAGCCTCTACATTGCTACGTGTGGTCTTCTCTATTGTGGTTAGCTTACATGCTATGTGGTTTTTCTATATGTGGTTAGCTTTAATGCGACATGTTAGTTTTTGTATATGTAGTGATCTTATGTTCGGTTTTTCTATATTGTGGTTAGCTGACATGCCCTACCCATCGTGGTTTCTAATGTGTTTTTATATGTGGCTTTAGCTCTTTCTACATGGTACATGTCGTTTCTCTATGTGGTTAGCTTACATGGTAAGTAGTTTCTCATACGTACGCTTATCTATATGTGGCTTGTCTATATGTGGTCCTAGCTCTACATGCTACAATGGGGTTTCTTATATGTGGTTACTATATGGGTTTCTCAATGTGGTTAGATCTACATGTTACATGTGGTTTTCTATATGCGATATGTGGTTTTTTATATGTGTGTTTATGCTCTCCATGCTACCACTGTTTAGTTTTCTATATGTGATAGTTATCCTATATGTGGTTTCGATATGTGGTTATGCCTTACAGGCTTCATGTGGTTTTTCTATATTTGGTTATCAGAGTGTGGTTTTTATAGTGGTTAGTCATAAATGTCCAGGGTTCTTCTATAGTGGTTCTATAGATGTTGGTTTTTCTATGGGTTTAGCTCTACATGCTCATGTGGTTTCTATATGTACGTTTATGTATATGTGGTTATCTATATGTGGTTGAGTCGTCTTTCTTTATGCGTGGTTAGCGCTTACATGACTCCAGTGCGTGTTCTTTCTCTAGTATGTTGGTCAGCTCGTCATGTGTTTTCTCTAATGTGGTTATCTATATGTGATGGCTTTCTATATGTGTGTTAGAAGTCTCACTGCTACGTGTGGTGGTTTACTATATGTGGCTAGCTTCTACTATGCTCAGTGGTTTTACTATATTGTTGGTTATCTACTATGTGGGTTTTCTATTTGTGGTTAGCTCTACATGCTCCAGTGGTATTTTCTATATGTGGTTATCTATATGGTTTTTCTATATGTGGTTAGCCTACTACATGCTACCGTGTGGTTTTCTCATCTTGTGGTTTGCTCTACATGCTACATGTAGTTTGTATTATTGTAGTTACCTATATGTGGTATCTATATGTGGTTTCTTCTATGTGGGTTAGCTCTTACATGCTACATGTGGTTGTCTATATGGTTTTTTAATGTGGTTAGCTCTACATCTACATGTAGTTTTCTACATGTCGTTATTACATACATGGTTATCTATATGTGGTTTTCTATATGTGGTTAGCTCTCACAAGCTCATGTTGGATCTATATGGTCGCTCTACAATGATACGTGGGTCCCTATATGTGGTTTAGCTACTACAATGCTACAGCGTGTTGTCTTCATTTATAGCCTGGTTATCTATATTGGTAGCTTAATGATACATGTGGTTTTCTATATGTGGTTATCTATATTGTGGCATTCTATCTATGGTTGCTCTACATGCTCCATGTGGTCGTTTCTATATGTGGTTAGCTCTACATGCTACATGTAGTTTGCTAGTATGGGTTATCTAATGGGTTTTGTATATTGTGGTTAGCTCTACATGCTCCATGTGGTTTTCTATATGTGGGTTTTGATGACTATGTGGTTAGCTCACAATGTTACTGTGGTTTTCTAAGTGGTTAGCTCTACATGCTTAATGTGGTTTTCTATATGTGTGAGTCTACATGTACTGTGTTTTCTATATGTGTTATCTATATGTGGTTTTCTATATGTGGGTTAGCTCTATCAGGCAATGTGGTTTTCTATTGTGGTTTCTATATGTGGTTTTCAATAGTGGTTAGCTCTGCAGTTCATGGGTTTTCCATATGTTGTTTATTATGGGGATAGCTCTACATGCTACGTGAAGTTTTTCTATATGAAGTATCTATACATGGTTATTTCATATGTGGCATATGTTTCTATGCAGTGCACGCACACTTTTTTCTATGTTGTAGAAGGAACAGGACTTTGTGGAGAAGAGACACTCCATGCTAGCTGGCACGCTATTGAGGGGGAAGGGACGGCAGAGTGGAGGATCCGGTGAGAGCGGGAGCCGCCCATTTTTGTATGTACAGTTTGGGTCACACCATTAAATAATCTACAGCCATCCCTTTTACAGCCAGAGATAAAGCAAGGAAGCATGGGACTGAGGTCAGGCAGGTGTGGTCTGACACTGCACAAACACACAGATACTTCATCATCCTCCCTTAAACAGGCTTACATTTACTTTAATACAATTTATATGCAAGTGGGATTTATGGCTTATTGTAGTTTTCTGGGGGTGGTTTTCAGATTTAAAAAATTTAAACTTTGTGGGTTTAGTTCTCCTTTAAGTTAGACCAATATGTGGTATAAATGTGAGCATGTGATTGACCAATAGAAAAGGAGATATACGTACATATGCAGGGCTTTTATAAATTTAGATACCAGGAACACGCAATATTCTTCCAGAAACACACATCGGCTTTTTTTTTTTAAACTACACCAATGAACCTGATCATCATTACTAGAGATAGCAAAACAACTTCATAAAGTTGTTTCATGTCAATTTTTCACAAACTTCAGTAAAAGTTCGTTCATAGTTCGAAAAACGGACACTTTAAAGTCATGAGGAAAAATATTTTGTTCGGATAAACATACAGTTAAAGGGCATATCACCCCCAAAACTAAAATTTAACCCAACTGACCCCACTGTGTGTTTAAAATATCCTTACTTACACCTCTACTCCTTATGGTTCTCCTGCAGTGCCTGTGCAAAGTCCAGGAAACTGAACAGTAGTAGCTATCTTCTTGCAAAAATGTATTTGCCCTCTCTTCTTGCCTCCAGGAGGTAGTGGACATGGCAGGGGAGCCTCCCCCCCCTCCCAATACTTTCATGGCCTGCTCTTCCACCTAGTATAACTTCTCTTCACTATTTGTATGCTCTTCTTTGCCCTCTCCTTAACTCGCCGGAGGATACATCTCCACATGCAGGAGATACCCGCTACAGCAAATGACCCCCGTCAACATAAAAGTAAACTTCCCTCCGTATGGTTACATGCGTTTTGGTTGATAGCACAATATCTTCTGCATGTGGAAGAGGAGGAACTGATTGCGTGAAATTGTGAGCAGGATTACAGTGCCGTGTGAGGAGGGAGAGGCAGGACGAAGCGAAACGGAGGTGAGTGAGACTTCCGTGATGTATAATCCGTTATAAATGTTATTGATCTTACAGGTTTCACATTGAAAAGGCCTCAGGGGGTATATTATAATTAAATTTTATGGTTGTGCGATACCAATTTTTGATTATATTCTAGTTGTGTAAATATTTGTCCATGTACGATCATGTACACTACAAAGATGACCAATCGCATGTGTTGTGGCCTCTCCTTATATTAGAGTTGTTCCATCGTAGGTCCCCTGATCCAGGATCCTAGGCTAAGAAAAAACTTTATTCAGAGATTGTATGTGGGCTGTTGCTCTTTAATTCAAAATCTATAATTAAGAATCAAGGTGTTTTCCCTGGAACTGGTTGCCCCAAATCTATCTTTTTGACGTCCTCATAAAGTCCTTGATTGGGTGAATTTTCTGCATGTCTTTGGCTATTGGTACATAGAGACAGAAAAATAATACAAATCCGCAGTATATAAATACACGATTGTCATTTTGGAACCTTTGCTGTCTTTTTGGTTTCCAAAGGGAATTACATGTGTTCAACTCTGGCACCAACACCGTGGACACGGACATAAATATTAATCTATAAACATGCAGGATGTTACTACAATACATAAAATCAAATGCAACAACACAGAAAAAACCATGGCTGAGGTTCCCGGATGGGATATCAATTCACTTACACACCTCGATTGCGCACCCAATACATTCAGTTCAGTACGAGGTATGACACCGCATTCATACATAATGTAATATCACTTTATTTGATTTAAAGTAATATATGGAATTTTTTTGCACGATACCAGGTAGAATACATCCATATAGAATGATATCAGACACCACTGCTCTTTTTATCTTTTTTTATTTCAATGATTCAAACGCCTCGGGTCCTGATGAAGCGTCCGAGAGACATCAGAACGTTGCAAATAAAATTATAAAAAAGAACATATTTGCCCAGGAATTGCTTCTATGTTGTATTTGAAGATGTTTTCTCATACTCAGCATAAAGTTATTTTTAAAATAATACTAACACCCGGGAGATCAATAAAAGGTCTATTGTTTAAAATGGTGCTATTTTGCCCAACTCACCAGTTAAATGACACACAGAAAGTTTTTTATTTAACATTTTGAAGCTACCATCGAGGTGGGGCAAATTACTACCATGTAACTATCAGAACTTTCATAGTTGACATAACCCTGAAACTACTTAGAAAACATCTTTCGAGATACAAAAACACTGGATTAAATTATATACTACACTTGTTTCTTCATTCATTACCATATGTTAAACATTTAGTTATGTATTGTGCTTACGTCTTTGGGATGGACAATAAAAAAACAGAAGGTTTAACATTCAACCGGAAACTTATACTCTCTTGTCAGATCCATCCCCCTGCTCTCATGAACATCATGTTCCGCAAATGTACAGACGATAGGAGACTAGTCAGTGACAACCTGACGTCGGGAGGAGCCCAGAAAATACGTACTTTACCGACAATATAAAATACTTCTTAATCTCAGCAGAACTACATTATTTTAAAATTTAAGATACACTTCCACACATAAAACATCTATATGACAGAATTTTTTAATATAGTTGATGATCACGGCATACCAAGAATCTTTCTCACATATACACATTTATGCTACAGCAATATCAGTGATACAAACCATTGAGCGGAGATAGTAAATAAGTGTTACCTACCGGCTTATGACTGACGATTGCAGTCAGGAAGCAGCATAGCCTGGTGGGCAAAATTTGTAGGCATTGGGTGGCTGGCAAGTGTAAGTCACGCTAGTGCGTCCGGAACCAGGGGGTTTTACACTCACTTGCATATTGCATCTCCCTGGTTGAATTGGGCGGGGTTTGTATCAACATTACAGCCAAACAGAAATTCACCATGTTTTCTTTATAAAATGTTTAAAAATGTTTAAACTGACTTGCAGATCGAATAGCGTGTTTTCACCATTGAATGTGCACCCACCAAAAGTTATTACACTGGTAAATGGTGACACTTGAAACTTTTTTGCTGTTTAAAAACGGTTTTATTGTTAGTCCCAATGCCCCAGCACTGATAACATGTTATGTTAAACGCAGGAACAGTGAAAAAGTCCAGGACTTGACTTACGTTTCTTACGGTAATACCAAGCCCTGCATGAAAAGTGTGTAATAAAACAAATCAGCAACCTACACGTGTGATTTGCTCTACAGGAAATGGAGCCAAGGTCACAAAATCAGTTAGTGTATCGTATGTGTCAGATGGTAAGTAACATTCAGTTGTACGAATTTTCCTGAAGTGAGTGGTGGTAGACGGAGACTCCTGGAGTAGGGAATGCCACGTTTTGTTCTTAATTTGGTATGTTCTGCTTGTGACTGAGCCACCACAGATTTTGTGTAGACAGAGCATTGTAATTTTCAACACACAGTCAGTCTAAAGGGCAATAAAGCATTCAGACAACACTTGTCCCAATAGATAGAACACGTTCGCAAAGATACAACCAAGCCGTGGCCTTGTCTCTCCCTTTTGCTGTGGCTGTTGGTTGATTTATAAATTAACACTGTGGTTACACAGGGATCAGCCCCCCATAAATCCACCTTTTTTTGGTGGGATAGAGAGGTGTATGCAGACACTTATCTTCATGTGTAGTGCTCAACAGATCAAACCAAGAAGGCTGCAGCGTGCTTTCTAGCAGAAGACAGCAATCATATTACAGCATAGAGGCCCACCTCTATTAGTCACAGATTGGTGCTAACAGCGAGATCCCTGCCTCTTAGACCCAGAACCAGACCGATTTCAACAGTGTTTCAACAGCTCTGTT
This sequence comes from Hymenochirus boettgeri, assembly GCA_019447015.1. Classification (NCBI taxonomy): domain Eukaryota; kingdom Metazoa; phylum Chordata; class Amphibia; order Anura; family Pipidae; genus Hymenochirus; species Hymenochirus boettgeri. Next base: position 276,469,170 of record CM033473.1, on the reverse strand, counting down.
TACCCTCCCATACTTCCTTTGCATTTAAAGGGCATGTCCACTCCAAAAAAAAACTTTCAGGATAATTAGGTAATCTCTATATTGCAGATTGGGAGAGGGAATTTCCCACCATGGCAGTACCAATTGTCACCCTTCCACGCTACAGCAAAACTATACATTAAACAGAAGAGTTTATGATAATAAGACACTTGATTGACAGCTGTAATGTAAGATGTTTCAGAGGATATCTTAAGAAATCCAGATCAATAAAAAAATTGTACAGTGATAGTTGGGAAGATTAAGTTTCCAGGAATGGCAATTTAAAAAGACAAATATCCCAGTGTTCATATCATTTACGGAGAAGTAAAATCTTAAAGATATTTAAGGGCATGTCCACACCCCCACAAACTAAAATTTAAACCCCATACTGGCCCCCGTGTAGTTTAGTAAAATCCTGCTGTGCCCCCTCCAAAGTCCAGGAAACTACAGTGTAGGATCTTCCTGCTCCCCGCGTCTGCCTCAACCTCGCAAAAGTGTTTGAGGCATGCGCAGGAGAGCGCACCACCCACCTCCCCTCTCCCAGACTCCCAACCGCTTGGTCCCCTCCCTCCTCCTCCCCTAGGTAAATCCGTTTTTTATATAATAGAGTTCATGTTCCTCCCAGCCCCAACCACTATCAATTAGCTATATCGAGAAGTCCCCCCGATCATTACTTCCTTACTACTCTCCTTCGCCGTTTGAGACAGCCGTCAGTCTGCCTCACGTGATTGGCTGCCTTCAGTCAATTACAGATGCGGACTGCACCCAGTACGCCGCCCCCTGCTTGCAGTTCCGAGGCAGCAGAGGGCCGGGCCAGTGGTGGCGAAGGAGAGAGGTTAAGGTACCTACAATGGGGGGGGAACATGTTTCAAAAAATGTTCCCCAATCTTTAGGGACATTCCCATAGTGTAAATCTTTAAATGTAAAACCTACAATGCATTTATTTTGACAAATACCAGAATCCCAAGTTGTGATTTTAAAGTCAACCGGTCCACTAATTAAAAACCTTTCATCTTATCTTTTTCTCCTTTTCAGCTAATGTTAGCATACTGAATAGCGGGGTCAGCACTTATCTCCATTTTAGACGAGGGCAAACATATGGTGGGTGTAGCACCGCATCCATGGATATACCGGACATGTAGTGGTTATTTGCCAGCAGCAGCATAAATACTGCCCTGTCCAGTTATAACCCTTGAACCCCCCTCGTCTAAAACTCCAATAATCCTCTAATAAGACATCCGTGTTATGCATTCTCAGGTTAATCTACATCCAACAATGGCGAGGTCTCCCGGTAAGTGTATGGCATGGCACTTCCCAGTTCTTATTTGTAAGAGTAGTTAAGTTCTATGTGGCTAAAAAATGGTCAAAATTATGGCAAAACAATTTTAGTATTGGCGATTTTGTGTTATCGGAGCACATGCGCTCCGCACCAAAATTGTGACACGAAGTGTTCGACAAAACTGATCCAAAACGCATTACCGTTGACCCACCCACATTGAAAGCATGGCATCTGTGGCCTTGACCTCTAGTTAAGGGATCCTTGTGGGTCACCAAGGTCAATGACATAACCACCAAAACCAATCCTAGGTATGACGGCCAGTGTACAAGTTATATTATCGAGTAAAAGTAACAACATTTTTTATACTTTCTTTATTTTAAATTTCCTATGTGTTTAAACCAGTAATTTTTATTGTGCCTTCACAAGAACAGAGTCTTGTATCTGGCCACAAGCAGTGAAAGTTGTCAGACTCTTCCAAGCCCCATCATTACAATGAGCCATATTGACTAGGCTCTTTACTTTGGAGACATATTCTTTTAATTGGGGTTGACGGACAACCACAATTATGACCTCACTATTACAGTGCATCCTGCCAGACCTACAGGACCCGCCATAATCACCTGGTAAATATCCGTCTCACTCTTATTTTACATAAGTGTTTGATATCTATTACAAGGTATATAATGCACACCACATTTTTCAATGTAAGGATCCGGGAAATGGGGAAAACGGCCGCGAAAACTTAATGAAGCTTTATAAATATGCCCCCAAGTAATAGAAAAGAGCTCACTTAAGAATTGTCTTTAAATAGATTTAGGTGATAATTCCACTTAACTACCTCAGCAGAACAATCTTCATGACAAGCAACACCGGCCTGTTCGAAGGGGAAAGAAACTCTTATTACTAGCAACACCATTACAAACTAGGAGGAAGACAACGGGGCAAAAGTCAACACCGGATGCGTGGATACTGCAGACAAAATTGAAAGGATATATAAAAATCAACAATGCCGAAACAGAAATATGTGGGAAAAAAGAGTTAATCAAGATCATTCAGGAACTCTTAGATCTTTCTCTGATAGTCCCAATGTTTACAGGGTAACCCTTTTGAAATAAAAAATAACAAAAGTGGTATAAAGGTGATGAGACCTTTATTGGCTAACTAAGATAATCATAGCAAGCTTTCAGAACCTTTCCCTCCCCAATCTTTCTAAAAAAAACTTTCTCTGATAGTCCCAATGTTTACAGGGTAACCCTTTTGAAATAAAAAATAACAAAAGTGGTATAAAGGTGATGAGACCTTTATTGGCTAACTAAGATAATCATAGCAAGCTTTCAGAACCTTTCCCTCCCCAATCTTTCTAAAAAAAATATAAAGAACGGAATGTTCCAGGTAATACTAGATCTAAGGTTTGTAAATTAATTAATAAAACAGGTAAAGTTAAAACTATAACGAACCAAATGCAACAAGGGGATAGGATGATCAAGACTGATTTTCAAATGTCTACCATCACATAGCTTCGCCGCCAGATTCAAGATCTGTTGTTGTGACGCACAATAAAAATTACCTGGTTAAAACATAGGAAATAATAAGAAAGTATAAAAAATGGTTGTTACTGTTTACTCATATATACTTGTACACTGCCGTCATACTCTAGGATTGATTTGGGGTTAGCATTAACCTTGGTGACTACAAGGGATTCCTTAACTAAGCGGCTAGGGCCACCACTGTGGCCAGTGCTTCAAATGTGGTGGTCACATTGTATGGCTGTGAATCAGTTTTCGGAAACACAGTGCCTCACCCTTTTTTGGCGGATAACATATTATTGGACAAAATCGCCAATATAGATTGTTTTGCCATTTTTAGACAATAGAAAGATGGAAACTTTAAGCTATATATACAAGAAAGGAACTGGGAAGTGCCCCCAGCAATTGACACTTACCTCGCCAGTTGGGATTAGCATTAGGCATACAATGGATAAGCACAGATGTCTTATTTAGAGGATTATATTGGGTTGTTTGCAGAGTTATAACGGACAGGGGCGTAGTTAGAAGTATTTGATGCTGCGCTGGCAAAAATACAAGTAAAGGTCCGTTTTTTATGCCATGGATGTCGGTTGCACTCCAACCATATGGTTTGCCCTCTAAAATGGAGAGGGAGGTGCTGCCCCGGACTATTCAGTGCTACTTAGCTGAAAAAAGAGGGAAAAAGAAGAATGAAAAAGTTTTAAATAGCGGGAAAAGTCTTGATTTCAAAATCCAACTGATTCTGGATAATTGGTCAAAACTAAATGCATTTTTAGGTTTTCATTTAAAAGATTTACACTATGGGATGTCCTAAGATTGGGAGGGAAACATTTTTGGAAACATGGAAACAATTTTTGAAAACATGTCCAACCCCATGTTACTTACCTTACCCTTCATCTCCTTCGCACAATGCCCCGGGCCCTCGCTTGCACGGAACTGCAAGCAGGGGCGGGACTGGCAAGCCGCATCGTAATTGACTGAGAGGCAGACCAATCCACGATTGCAGCTGCCGGACTGCTCAGAACGAGCGAAGGAGAGAGGTAAGGTTAAGTAGTAATGCTCGGGGGACTTCTGATGATTTTGAATAATTTATAGTGGTTGGTGGTCTGGGGGAACATGAATAGTTATTATATAACAAACGATTTTATTTTTACGCTAGGGTGGGGGAGGGAGGACCAAAGCGGGGTGGGAGTCTGGGAGAGGAGGGGGGTTGGGGTGCGCTATCCTGCGCATGCCTCAAACCTTCGAGGGTGAGGCAGAAGCGGGCGGGAGCAGGACAGATCTACACCTGTAGTTGTAGTTCCTGGACCTTTGGGAGGGGCACAGCAGAAGGAGAACCCTTTGGAGCAGAAATGTAAGGTAAGGATTTTACAAAACTACACAGTGGGGCCAAAGTATGGGGTTAAATTTTAGTTTTGGGGGTGGACATGCCTTTTTAATATCTTAAGAGTTTCACTTCCCTTAAAGATTGAACACGGATATTTGTCTTTTTATATTGCCATCCTTGGAACTATAATTCTTCCCAAATATCACTGTACAATTTTTATTGATTGATTCTTAAGATATCAGCGGAAAATTTAATCTACAAGCTGTCAATAACGTGGGGGTTCTTATTATCAAAACTTTCTGTTATGTAAGTTGCGGTAGCTGGGAATGGTGACAATTGTACTGCATGGTGGGAAATTCCCCTATCCCAATGCTGCATATGAGATTACCTAAACTTATCCTGAAATTTTTTTTTTGGAGTGGACATGGCCCTTTAAAGGCAAAGGATGTATGGGAGGTAAACAGAGCTGTTGAACACGTTAAACCTCTGGTATGGGCGAAAAGCTGGGTAACACAGTAACGATAAAGCACGATACCGTCGGATCCGCGGTTATCGGGCTTTATCGTTTAATGTGTGTTACGTTCGTTTCCCGAACGAGCGCGCGGCCGGGACCGATGGGGTCGGCCGTGACGCCGTTCGGGGAAAGGCCGAAAATTTCCACGGCCGCGCTAGGACGCCTATAGGGAGTCTAGAGCGGGGCCGAGGAAACACACAGTCCCAAGCGTTTCTCCCTATAGGGAGACCGCTCGGACTGTGTGTAGGCAGATCTTTGAAAGATGGCAGACAGGATCTTGCAGATCCTGTCGTCATCTTTCAGAAATCTGTAAGGTGTGTACTATCTTAAGGAGGGCAGGATCTGCTGTAGCACAATTCTGTGACTAATAGAGGTGGGCCTCTATGCTGTAAAGATGATTGTCTGTCTTCTGCTTAGAAAGCAAGGGCGCCAGGCCTTCTTGGTTTGATCTGTTGAGCACTACAAAGACGGGTGAAGGTCTGCATACACCTCTACTTCCACCAAAAAAAAGGTGGATTATGGGAGCTGATCCTGGGAACAAGGTAATTTTATAAATAAACAACCAGGCCACAGCAAAGGGAGGAGACAAGACAAGGCTGGTTGTATCTTTGTAACTGGTTCTATCTATTGGACAATGTTGTTGAATGCTTTAGTTCCCCTTGAAGACTGCTGTGGTGAAAAGACAATGCTCTGTCTGACACAAAAACTTGGTGGTCAGTCACAGCCAGAAATCCCAAATTAAGAACAAAACGTGGCATTCCCTCTCAGAGTTCCGTCTACCACCACTTCACTCAGGAAAATTCTACAAAACTGAATGTTACTTACAGCTGACACCATACGATACACTAAATGATTTTGTGACCTTTGGCTCATGGCCGTTAGAGCAATCACAGCGTGTATAGGTTGCGATGTTTAGTCACACACTTTTCTGGCGCGGCTTGTATGACGTCAAGAAACGTAAGTCAAGTCACTGGACTTTTCACTGTTCCGCGTTTAAAATAAATGGTATCAGTGAGGGATGGGCATAACAAAAAACCGACTTTAAACAGAAAGAAAAGTTAAGCGTCACCATTTACCAGTGTATAAAATTTTTTGGCGTGCACAATCATGGGAAAACACGCTTCTGATCTGCAAGTCAGTTAAACATTTAAAACATTTATAAAGAAAAAACATGAGTGATTTTGTTGGCTGTAATGAGTAACAAAACCCCGCCCATTCAAACCCAGGGAGAGCAATATGCAAGTGAGTGTTAAAACCCACTGGTTCCGGAACGCAATAGGTGAAACTACAATTGCAGCACAACCCAGCCATACAAATTTGACCTACCAGGCTATGATGCTTACTGACTGCAATGCATACATAAGCCAGGTATGGTAACACTTATAAGTTACTGCCATCCGATTGAAATTGTTATGAAGATTGTGCTGTAGATAAATTTTAGTTGAGAAAAGATTCTTGTTATGCCAGGTGAGCATCAAACACAACTAATTAAAAAAAAAGTCTGTATATAGATGTTCTTTGTTGAAGGTATATTATTTTAAAATAATTTTCTGGAGATAAAGAACTTATACTGTGCAGTTAACTGACTTTTTTGTCCCCTCCCAGTCATGTCAAATGACTATTCTCCATCTCTGACATGTGGAAACATATGTTTAATGAGCGAAGGGGGAGGATCTGACGAGAGTATAATTTCATGGAATGGGAAACCTTGCTGTATTTTATTTGTCTCATCCCAAGATAAAGAATTCACAAAATACAAACTAACGTTACATTATGGTAATTAGGAAGAAACGTGTAGATAATTTACTCCAGTGTTGTTGTATCTCGAAAGTTTTTAAAGTAGTTTTTCATGGGTATGCAATATAAGTTTTTCGTTAACATGGTGATAATTTTGCCCAAACCAATCAGATGTTGCTTTCAAATGTATAATAAGATGGTTGGTTGGCGGCAAATTAGCACCATTTTAATAAGACATTTATTGAAATCATCCCCTGTTAGTATTTATAAAATAACATTTGACCTGAGGTTGAGGAAAACATTCAATACAACTATAGAAGCCCCAATCCTGGGCTACATCGTTCTATTTTTATAATTTTATTCAACGTTCTGAGGTCTTCGGGACAGCTTCATTAGACACGAGACGTTGAAACATTGAAATAAAATGATAAAAAGAGCAAGTGTGTCTGATATTCATTCTATATTGATTCAACGGTACGTTGCAAATATTTCCATATATACATTTCAAATAATGATATTTACAATTCTATTATGAATGCGTGTGGTCATACCATCGTACTGACTGCATGTTGTATTGGGGCTGGCGCAAAATCGAGTGTAAGTGAAAAAGAATTGATTATCCCATCCGTGGGAACAACAGCCATGGTATTTTCATGTGTTGTTGCAAGTGATTGTACTTGATGAAGTAACATCCTGACATGTTTATAGATGAAAAATTTATGTCCGTGTCCACGGTGTTGGTGCCGTAAGAGTTGAATGAACACATGATTCCCTTTGGAAACAAAAAGACAGCAAAGGTTCCAAAATGACAATCGTATATTTATAACTGAGGATTTATTTATTTTTCGTGTCTCTATGTACACATAGACAAAGACAATGCAGAAATTCACCAATCAAGGGGACTGTGAGAGTCAAAGAGAGAGATTTGGGTCACCCAGTCCAAGGAAGAACACCCCTTGATCTAATTAGATTTGAATTAAAGAGCAAAGCCCACCATTCACAATCTTGATAAAGTTTCTTTGATCTTAGGAATCATTCAGAGGACCCTACGATGGAACACTCTAATATAAGGAGGCCACACACATGCGATTGTCACTTCTTGTATGTGATACTGATCGTATCAGGACAAAATCAAGTCTGAACAACTAGCAAAATATAATCAAAAATGTATCGCACACACCATAAAAAATTAATATAATCACCCACCGAGGCCTTGTTACAATCGTGGAAACCTGTAAAGATAATAACATCTAAACAGATTTATAACATCCGGAAGTTCACTAACCCGTTCGCTCGTTCCTCCTCCTCCTCAACGGCACGTAATCCTGCTCACAATTTTCACGAAATCAGTCCTCTCCTACATGCAGAAGATATGTGGCTACAACAACAAGACAATGTAAACACGAGGGGAGGGGGAGGTTACTTTTCTGCATTTTGCGGTAGCGTGGTATCTCCTTGATGTGGAAAAGGGGGTAATCGCGCTACAGATGTGACCAGGAATTTCAGTGGTAAGCAGAACTGGGAGATGTAACACTGTTGGATCAGTTAGAGATTTTTAATTGTAGGAGTTTGAAGGTGTGTGTGTGTGTGTGTGGGGGGGGTGTGTGTGTGATTGTTTCTTTAGGTACAGTGCTGAACATTGGACTTCAGTAACACCAGACAGCAGCTAACTGCAGGGATGGGTTTATTGCACATAAAGAGCACAGATGATACAGATAATGTTTTATCCTTTCCATGATCTAAATGCGAATCAATTGAGCATGCCATGGACAAGAAAGAAATAAGCTTTACTTATAGAATGGTAGTGTCTACAGGTAGTGGTCAGTGGAGGAGGGGTCTGGGTGATTGACAGTCTTTACGACTAGCTGTGCCTTGGCCATGACTAAGAACCGGCCAAAACGATAGGCGATGTAGCCATTGTTACTAATTATAAAACGGCTCTTGTAGTTTGAATTTAGTTGTTTTCAAAGCCTACATTTGGCCTCAGGTTTGAGCCTTTTCACATAGAGCTACAAAGATGCTCATATTTCCTCTGTCGTTTCTACGGTTTGAATAATCGGTTAATGATTTTTGTTTCAAAAGCGTAATGAAGGGATGGAATCGAACTCGATCTTTATAGAACTTGGGGGCTTTGTTAAACTCAGCACATAGTTTGATAATTATCGAAAATTGGAAATAGCAAATTTTCGAATGATAAACCTGCCATAAACCCTCATATGTAGGTTGATAAACCCTCGAATTTGGCCTTAGCAACCCTCGAATACGCCGATAACCAATCTAGACAATATAGTTAAAATGTATATTTTAGGCGGAACATGCCCGTTAAAAAAAAACCACATAGAAACTCATTGACAGCCCACACTCCCACAGCGCTCTGATCTGGCTCTCTGCTTGGTGGAAAACTTGCAAGCAGGGACGGATAGCGAAGGGCTGTAGTATTGATTCTGATGTTTTTAAAGATATAACTCGGCCAGTTAGGAGAGGGCAAGAAGGAGACACAATATGTAAAAAGAGAATTTTACTAGGTGAAGAGCAGGCATGGATTGGGCAAGGATTGGGAGGGGGGGAGGCTCCCCGCGCATGTCACACTACTCCTGGATGGCCAAGAGAGGAGGCAAATACATTTTTTTTGCAAAGAAGACAGCTACTAACTTGTTCAGTTTATGGACTTGCACAGGGCATTAAGGACGAACATAAGGAGCAGGGATTGGAGGAAGGTAAGGATATTTTACATCCACACAGTGGGTGGTCATAGTAGTGGGTATAATTTAGAATTTTGTGGGGTAGACAAAAAACATTAACTTTAAACGTAGTTTTATCAGAACAAATATATTTTTCCTCATTGACTAAAAGTGTCCGTTGTCGAACTACGAACTTGTACTGAAGTTTGAAAAATTTGATGAAAATGAAACAAACTTATGAAGTTATGCTATCTATAGTAATGGATGATGGAAGGTGCATTGGGTAGTTTAAAAAAAAACAACAAAGCAGTGTGGTTTCTGGGAAGAATATTGGCGTGTTCCGGTATCTAAGTGATAAAAGCCCCTCATATGTGAAGTAATCTCTTTTCATTGGGTCAATCACTGCTCACATTTATACCACAAGTGGTCTAACTTAAAGGAGAATAAAACCCTCAAATTTATTTTTTTATAGACTGAAAACCCACCCCCAGAAAATACTAAATAAAGCCAAAAAAATCCCACTTCAGTAAATTTGTATTAAAGTTAAATGTAAACCTGTTAAGAAAGGGATGAAGTATCTGGTGTATGTGCCAGATGTCAGACCACACCTCGACCCTCAGTCAAATGCTTCCTGACGTATCTATGCCTGTTTCAACAAAAAAGGGATTGCGCTAGAGCTTAGAAGGGGTTGTTGGACTCAACCTGTTACAACAAAGCAGATGGGGCTCCCCGCTGCTGCCGGATCCTCCTCCCGGTCCTTCCCCACTCAAATAGCGTGCCAGCTAGCAAATGGAAGTGTCTCTCTCCACCACAGTCCTGTTCCTTCTACAAACAAGAAAAGGTGCTGCTTGCACTTTGCATAGAAACGATATGCCACATATAGAAACCACATATAGATGATAAACTTCATATAGAAACTACATGTAGCATGTAGACAGCTAACCAAATAATAAAAAACAATATAGAAAACCACATTACATGTAGAGCTAACCACATATTGAAAACCAATATAGATAACCCAATAGAAAACCACAGTGTAGCATGTACAGCTAACCACATATAGAAAACCAATCATAGATAACTACATATTAAGAAAACTACAGGTAGCAGTAAGCTAACCCCATATACGAAAACCACATTGTAAGCTGAGAGCGTAACACCTATATAAAAACCACATATAGATAACCACAGTATAGAAACCACATGGGCAGTAGAGTAACACATATAGAAAACCACTAGAGAGATAAACAATATAGAAAAACCACCATGTAGCATGTAGAGCTAAACCACATATAGAAAACCACATGTTAGCAGTGATCTAACACATATAGAAAGCCACATAGATAAACCACATATAGCAAAACCCACATGTAGAGCTAAACATAGAATGATAACAACCTATAGACAAACCACCATGTTAGCTGTGTAGACTAACCACATATAGAAAACCACATGGAGCAGTAGAAGCTAACCACATATAGAAAACCACATATAGATAACCACATATAGAAAAAACCACATCAGTAGCTTGTAGAGCTAACCACATATAGAAAAACAACTCTAGATAACCAAATATAGAAATACAATAGAAAAACCACTTTAGCAATGTAGAGCTAACCACATCTAGAAAAAAATCTAGATAACCAAATAAGAAAACCACCTGGGGCGCATGTAGAGCTGACACCACATATAGAAAAACCACATATACGAAAACCACATGGATAAATGTAGAGCTAACACATATAAAAAACCACCTAATAGATAATCAAGATATCGAAAACCACATTAGCTGTGTAGAGCTAACCACCTATATAAAAACCAACATAAGATAAACACATATAGAAAAAACCAATGGAGCATGTAGAGCTAACACACATTAGAAAACCACAGATAGATAACCAATATAGAAAAACAATGTAGCATGTAGAGCTAAACCACATATAGAAAACCACATGTAGCACTGTGCGCTAACCACATTATTAAAATGCCACATAGATAACCACATTATAGAAAACCATCCAGTAGCATGTAGAGTAACACATATAAATAACCACATGATAGAAAACACCGTGCAGGTGAAGCTAACCACATATGAGAAAAAACCACATGGAGGCATGTAGAGCTAACCAATATAGATAACCAACATGGAGAATGTAGAGCTAACCACATATAGAAAACCACTATTAGATACACCGTATAGATAAATCTAAACATATAGAAAAACTAATGTAGCATGGTAGAGCTACACCATATAAAAAAACACAATTAAGAAAAACCACATTGTAAATGAGAGCTAACCACATTGAAAACCACATTATAGATAACCACATTAGGAAAACACACATGTAGCTGTACAGGCTAACCCAATATCGAAAAACACATATGAGATAAAAACAATTTAGAAAACTACATTGTAGCCATGATAAAGCTAAACCCATATGAAAACCACATGTAGTGTAGAGCTAAACCACATATGATAAACCACATATAGATAAGACCACATTATAGAAAACCCATGGAGCATGTGAGAGTAACCACATATAAGAAACAACCACCATATAGCAACCAACATATTAGAAAAACCCAGTCGCAGGTAGACTAACCACTATAGAGAAAACACCATGTAGCATGAGATCCAACCACAATAGAAAGCCACATAAGATACCACATATAGAAAACCACTGTGAAGTAACCATATATAGATAACCCCATATAGACAAACCAAATGGTAGCTGTAGAGCTAACCACATATAGAACCACATGGAGCAGTAGAGCTAACCACATATAGAAACCACATATTTAATAAACCACTATAGAAAACCACATGTAGCTTGAGAGCTAACCACATATAGAACACCACAAGTCGATAACCACATATGATAACTAACATATAGAAAACCACATTAGACATGTAGAGCTAAACCACATATAGAAAACCACACTAGAAACCCACACTATAGAAAAACCACCTGGGGGCATGTATGAGGCTAACCCACATAAGAAAACCACATATAGAAAAAACCACATGTAAACATGTAGAGGCTATACCACATAGAGAAAACCACTAGTAGATAATCACATATAGCAACACATGTAGCATGTGAGCTAGAACACATATATAAAAACCACATAAGATAACCAACTTATAGAAAAACACATGGAGTGTAGAGTAAACCACCGTATAGAAAACCCACATATAGAAACCACAATAGAAACTATCAGTAGCATGCTAGAGCGCAACCAATATAGAAACCACATGTAGCATGTAGCGAACAACAGATTAAAAGATGCCACATATAGAAACACATATAGAAACCCACATGTAGCATTAGGCTAACAACCCATATAAATAACCTACTATAGAAAACCACCTGTAGCACTGTAGAGGCAAGCAGACTATAGAGTGGAAAAACACATGGGCATGTAGAGCTACCACATATAGATAACGCATGGAGCATGTAGAGCGTCAACCACATAGTAGAAAACCACATATAGATAACATGATAGATAAACTACATATTAGAAAACTACGGTAGCATGTAGAGGCTAACCCACATATAAAAAAACACATATAGAAAACCACAATATAGCATTGTAGAAGACACAATAAAACCCAATAGATGAAAAACAGTATAGATAATATAAGAACTTACATATTAGAAAACTACATGTAGCATGTAGAAACTAAACCATATAAAAAAACCTATAGAAACAACAGTTAGCATTGTAGAGCTAACCACATATAGAAAAACCACAATAGATAACAATATAGATAACTAACATATACAAAACTACAGTAGCATATGTAGAGCTAAACCACATTAGTTAGAAAAACCACATGTAGCATGTTAGTAGCTAACACATATAGAAAACGGACATATAGAGAACCAATATTGGAAAGAAAAACCACATGGAGCATGTAGAAGCTAACCACAGTATAGAAACCAACATATAGATAAACCACATTTGATAACCAATATGAAAACCACATGTAACTGTCATGAAGCAACCAACATAGAAAAACCACTGTAGCAGTAGAGGAACCAATATAAATGCCCACCAATAGAAACCAACATATAGAAAACCACATGTAGCATGTAGAGGTTAAACATCATATAGAGATAACCACATATAGAAACCACTGTAGCATGTAAGCTAAACCCACATATAGAAACAACCACATGGAGCATTGTAGAGCTAACAAACTATTAATAACCACATGGAGCATCGTAGAGCTAACCACCATATAGAAAACCACATATAGAACCATTGTATAGAAAACTAACTATAGAAAAAACTACCTGTAGCAGTAGAGTAACCAATAAGAAACCAATATAGATACCCATGTATAGATAAACTACCTATAGAAAACTACATGTAGAATGCTAGAAACTAACCAACATATAGGAGAAACCACGATAGAAAACCACACTAGCATGTAGAAGCTAACCACTAAGAAAAACCACATATCAGATAACCACATATAGATAACTACATATAAAAAATTTTTTCCACTCGTTATTCCACCTGCTACGCTACAATAACCAGTGTAAGTGAGCTAACCACATATAGAAAACCAATGTATGAAGTACACTATAACCACAATGATCAATAGATAAAACACAATGTAGCAGTTAAAGCAACCACTATAGAAAACCACAATATAGGATAACCACATATAGAAAACCCATCGTAGAGCATGTAGAGCTAACCAACATATAGAAAACCACAGTAGCATGTAGATCTAACACATATTAGAAAGGCCTCATATAGATAACCACATATAGAACAACCACATGTACGCTTGGTGGAGCTAACCAACATATAGATAACACACAATAGACACCACATGTAGCTGGTAGACTAACCACAATAGAGAAAACCACATGGAGCATGTAGAGCACACCAATAGAAAACCACATATGGATAACCAATATAGAAAACCATGTAAGCTTGTAGAGACTCACCCATAAGAAAAAACCACAGGTGCATGTAGAGCGACACACATATTAGAAGCCACAGATAGAGAACCACTATAGCAACCCAGTATAGGCACCCATAGAAACCACATTAGTCACCACAGGTATGTAGAGCTAACCACCATATACGCCCCCTGCGCTGCCCCTCGATAACCCAGCTGGGCGTCGAGTCCCCCATGGTCTCCCCCCTCCCTCTCCGTGACTTCCTAGTTTTCCTCCCTGCTTCCCCGTGCGTGGTCGGGTTGCCTCTCCCCCCTTTGCGAACCTCACATTTGGAGACAAAGACTAGATAGCATTCACCGGGGCTCTTATGCCCCCCGCATTGATACGGGCCCCCGCGACGCACCCTCGGGTAGCACGCCCGCCCACATATAGATGAAAGTACTCCAGCCCCTAATTTCACCTGATCTCAGGCTGCGCCCTTGCGCCTGGCTAGATCTGTGGATCGCGGTGAACATACCTACCCTTCGAAGGCCGGACTTCTCTTGGACCACTAGACCAGGAGGCTATATGAAACTAACGCAAAGAACCGCCGCACAACGCTGGGACGCCGAAAAGCGATTCGCACTTGCGAGCCCATGCCGACGAATGCGGATTTATCCCGCGGCATGACTGCCATTACCAAAAGGACACTCACCAGCCGAGGAAGCTGTCTGCCTCGCTATGCGCCTGCGATAGAGGAGGCTGGCACATCCCGGCTCTGCTAGCGGCCGCACCCCGTGCCCTCCGGTCTACACGGCGTCCCCCAGCGTGCGCCCGCCCCCGCCATGCCGAGTCGACTTTGCTATCAGCGACAAGGACCGGGTTGTGTGCCAGCCCGAAGAGTCGGCCCAAGCCGGCTCTTTATAAGAGCTCCGCACACTGGGGGGTCCCAGTTCGAACATGTCCAGTGCCACATCACGGGCCCTTACAAGGGCCGGGGACGGGGGAGAACCCAACCCCAACCGCTCCCGGTTGCAGATGCCCGGGACCCCTAAGCCCCAAAGGCACCTTCTCAGGGCCACGCTGGAGGGTGCCCCCCCCACTCCAGCGGGCCCTTCCCTTCCATCCCTGCCAGCGGCGGGGAGGGGGGTGGAGGGGTACTGGGGAGGAGGGGTGGCGGCGCGGTGGTCCGCGACCACCTGCTGACGGCCCTTCCCGGCCGCCCTCCTAGCCTCACTGTTCCAGAGTTGACGAGCGGGGAAGGGAAGGGTTGGAGGGGCTGCTGGAAGCGGCGGCAGGTGGTAGCGGGGCTGCCCGGGGGGGCGAGGGCGGTGGTGTGGGCGTGTCCTAGGGGCAGGTGCGACCACCCGCCGCGGGTGACCTTGACCCATCCCCGCACGCGGGAGGCTAGTATGGCTGCTTTCCGCACTCTCAAGGTGGCAAAGCCAAAAACACAGCAAAGATCACTAGCACCTGCGAAACAGATACCGCCCATAATAGCAACGGCGTGGTAACAGGTAAGTTATCGGCGCGAAGGGGACTAACGCCTGTTAACGTTCGCGGGCCGTTTTCGGACATAATAATTGCGTTTTAAACGAAAACTTAATGAAGCTTTTATTAAATATGCCCACCAGTAATAGAAAAGAACTCACCTTAAGAATTGTCTTTAAATAGTAGGTGATACATTCCTAACTACCAGCCGAACATCTCATGACAAGCAAACACCGGCCTGTTCGAAGGGGGAAAGAACTCTATTCTACAGAACACCATTACAACTGGACGGAGCGACCCGGGGCACCAGTCAACACCGGCTGCCGGATAACCTGCAGCACAATGAACGGATCCTAAAATCCCTCAAACTGCCGACCGACATATGTGGGAAAAAACCACGAGTTAATACTGATCATTCAGGAACCTTCCTCTTTGCTTCCCATTCGTCCTTTGCCCCCCCCCGGGGATACGCGTTTCTTGAAGCGCTCTGTCCTCTACAGCAGTTGTACCCCCCTTTTAAACGAACAACAATACCTAATTGAACCTCATCGGCTACTAAGTTTCTAACGGTTCGAACTTTCCCTCCATTTCTAATAATAAGACGATCAGGTAATGGTTAGGTGTAATTAATTACTAAAACAGGAAGTTTTAAAACTATAACGAACACAATGAAACAAGGGGGGATAGGAATGATCAAGGACTGATTTCAAATGTCTACCATTCAATCAATCCATTTCAAACCCAGAAAAAATACTGAGATTCCATTATATCAATTGTACACTTCAGACAAATGTCTTCCCTTTCGCCTATCATGTGCTTTCACAAAAGTACCGTCATCCTAAATAGCAAAGTAAAATACCGGGCAGCTATAATATCGCAATAATAGCAAGTAAAATACCGGGCAGCTATAATATCGCACTAATAGCAAAGAAAATACGCGGCAGCTATAATATCCCTAATAGCAAAGTAAAATACCGGGCAGCTATAAATCGCACCAATAGCAAAGTAAAATACGGGACAGCTATGAATATCGCACAATAGAAAGCAGTAAAATACCGGGCAGCACATATCGCACTAATAGCACAAAGTAAAATACCGGGCAGCTATAATATCGCACTAATAGCAAAGAAGTAAATACCGGCAGCTATAATATCGCACTAATAGCAAAGAGTAAATACCGGGCAGCTTATATATCGCACTAATAGCAATGTAAAATCACGGGCAGCTGTAATATCGCACTAATAGCAAAGTAAAATACCGGGCAGCTAATAATCGCACTAATAGCAACAGTAAAATACGGGCAGCTGTAATATCGCACTAATAGCAAAGTAAAATACCGGGCAGCTGATATCGCACTAATATCAAAGTACAAAACCGGGCGATAATATCGCACTAATAGCAAAGAAAATACCGGGGACCAGCTTAATATCGACTAATAGCAAAGTAAAATAACGGGCAGCTATAAATATCGCACTAATAGACAAAGTAAAATACCGGGCAGCTGTAAATCGCACTAATAGCAAGTAAAATACCGGGCAGCTATAAATCGCACTAATCAAGTAAATCCGCAGCTGTAATATCGCACTAATAGCAAAGTAAAATAGCGCGGGCAGCTGTAATATCGCCTAATAGCAAATAAAATCCGGGCAGCAGTAATAGCGCACAAATGCAAAGTAAATGACGCGACACTAGAAAAGTAACATAGAAGGTGAAAATACACGGGAAGCAGCTGTCACCAAAAAACAAACATACGAAAAAAAAAACAACCACAAAACAAAGTAAAACATACAGGGAACCACACAAAATAATACGACTAACATCAGCAAAGAACCACACACAACCCGCCAGCCTCCCCCCCCCCCTCCCTATTACTCGCCACCCAACCAAGTTTAGAAACCGCCCGTAACACCCGCTTCGGGCGCAGAACGTCAACAATACGCCATTAGACAAAGCTTTAGCATCTCCCGCCGCCCCGGTCCTAGCCACCCTATCGTAGCGTTGAGTACTACCGGCTCGGCACGGTCTAACTCGCCTAGTCCAAGACGTACTCCCTCAGCTCGTTACCCCTATCCGACAATAGCATTGTACGTGCCCGGCGCACTCGGTAATTCGCATGAATAGTCACCCGTTAATCCCCCTGGGGCCTCCACTTTACTCGCACCTAGCAACGTATACCGGGAGAATAATCACGCAATGCAATGTAAAACCGGAGGTAAATCGCACACGTACATAGACAAATTTAAACCAGCATACCGGCAGCTTATAGCGCACTATGCGCCAAACCCGTAAAATACGGGCAGTATTAATATCGCACTTAATTAGCAAAGTAAATAACCGGCCATGCGATAATCGCACTAATAGACAAAGATAACAATACCGGGCAGCTAAATATCGAATACATAGCAAAGTAAATACCCCGGGCAGCCTCATATAGATATCGCACATAGCAAAGTAAATACCGGGCCAGCTATAATCGCACTAAAGCCCCAAGTAAATATACCGGGCAGCATAATATCGCACCCAATAGAAGAAAACATACCGGGCAGCTAATTAATATCACACTAATAGCAAAGTAATAATACCGGGCACGCTATTAATATCGCACTAATAGCAAAGTAAAATACCGGGCAGCTATATTAATATCACCACTAATTAGACAAAGCTAAAGAACCCAGAGGTTGACATGTTTACAATCTCGCGAATAGACTAATAAAGCCCAGAAAAAAAAAACACTACTGGGGAAATGGAAAAAGTCCAGTTTTCTTAGAAACACCAAGCGCCTGTTCATTCGAGAATTCGTGCACGGGACACGATTCTTAGATGCTGGATCAATCTATAAGATAAGGATCATGTTTTTAACTTTTTAAAAAACAGTAATGTTCTGTATGATGCACAGGCACTTTTGGTTCTTAAGACGACTTTTGATATACCTGAAACTACCCAATAAGGAAGAAGGAGTGACTCATGCGAGGAGTAATGATATATGTGTTTGTTATACTACACTATTAAAGGACAATGTGTAGCCAGAATCTGTGCAATTAAAAACGCTTGGATTTGCCACACTGATTTGGGAACGCGGGAGGTCAGGTGGTCACGGCTCTCGTGGGGGGTGTGCGGAGGGCGGGGGGGCGTGCTCCCGGGGCAGGTGCGGACCACCCGCCGCGGGTTGCCTGCCCACCCCGCCGAAGGGAGGGCTAGTATTGGCTGCTTTACGCACACTCAGGGGCAAAGCAAAACAGCCGATACTAGCACTGCGAAAACAGATACCGCCATATAATAGAAACGGCCCCGGGCGGTAGGTCGGTTGGTTTAACAGGTAAGTAATCAGGACGCGAAGGGTAACGCCCGTTAATTTCCGCCCGTTTTCGGACATGAAGTAAATTGCGGGTAACGAAAAAACTTAATGAAGCTTTTAAATATTGCACCCAAGTAATAGAAAAAGACTCACTAAGAATTGTCAGTTAAATTAGATTTGGTGCAGGTATAATTCATCCTCTCTATAGCCCCAGCAGAACACAATCTTCTTTGACCGAGACACCGGCCGCCTGTCGAAGGGCTCTGAAAAGAACAACCTCTTTATCTGCTACGACACACCATAACAAACCTCGGATACCGGGCAGCTATAATAGTCGCACTCCCGAAAGCAATCCAGTAAAATCTTCCCGCGCTGCAGTAATAACTAATGCAAAGTATAACCGGGAAGGAGCAATCTACCAAAGAAGTAAAATAACGGTGCCACAGCTATCATATCCCGCAATATAGCAACGAAAAATATCCTAGGGCAGCTATAATATCAGCACAATAGCAAAGTAAAATCCGGGAGCTATAAATATCGCACTACATAGCAGAAGTAAATACGGGGCTATACGCTATGAAATAAATCGGCACTAATAACGCACAATATGCAAGGTATAATCACCGGGTCTTAGGCTATAAATATGTCACTTTAATAGCAAGATTCTAAGTAAAAATACTCAATGGGCAGCTTAAGTTTATCCGTACACTAATAGCAAATTAATGCGAAAATACCGGGCAGCTAATATCGCACTAATAGCAAAGTAAAATACCGAGCGCAGCTAGTAATATCGCACTAATAGCAAAGTAAAACCGGGCAGCTATGTAAGTATAGCACTAATAGCAAAGCTAACGTAAATACCGGGCAGCTAGTATCGCGACTAATAGCAAAAAGGGTGATAAAAAATCCCGGGAGCAGCTTCCTATAATATCGAACGACTAAAGAGACACGAAAAAGTAAGAATAGCGACACTACCGGGCACCGCGGTAATATCGCACTAATAGCAAAGTAAAATACCCGGGCAGCTAATATCGCCACGCAATAGCAATAGTAAAATACCGGGGCAGCTATAATATGCAGCACTAATAGCAAAGTAAAATACCGGGAGGCAGCATATATCGCACAATAGCAAAGAGTAAATACGGGCAGCTATAATATCGCACCTAATAGCAAAGTAAAATACCGGGCAGCTATAATATCGGCACAAGAGCAAAGAAAAATACCGCGGCAGTAGTAATATCGCACTAATAGACAAGTAAAATACCGGGCAGGTCAATACGCACTATAGCAAAGTAAAGACGGGCAGCGTAATATCGCACTAATAGCAAAGTAAATACCGGGCAGCTATAATATCGACATAATAGCAAGTAAAATACCGGGCAGCTATAATCGCACCAATGCAAAGTAAATACCGGGCACGCTGCTAATATCGCACTAAATAGCAAAGTAAAATACCGGGCAGTCGTAACTATCGCACATAATAGAAAAGTAACTACGGGCAGCTGTATATCGCACACTATAGAAATATAAAATACCGGGCAGCTTTAATATCAGCACTAATAGCAAAGTAAAATCCGGGCAGCTATATATCGCACTAATACAACGGTAAAAATACCGGGCAGCTATATATCGCACAATAGCAAAGTAAATTACCGGGCCACTATAATATCGCACTAATAGCAAATGTAAAATACCGGGCAGCTGTAATATCGCACTAATAGCCAAAGTAAAATACGGGCAGCTATAATATCGCACTAATAGCAAAGGTAAAATCCGCGGCAGCTGTAATATCGCACTAATAGCCAAAGTAAAATACCGGGCAGCTGATAATCGCACTAATAACAAAGGAAACTCCGGGCAGCGTAATATCGCACTAATGAGCAAAAGGAAAATACCGGGCAGCTATAATATCGCACTAATAGCAAAGTAAATCGCCGGGCAGCGTAATATCGCAACTAATAGCAAAGTAAAATACCGGGCAGCTGTTAATATCGCACTAATAGCAAAGTAAAATACCGGGCAGCTGTAATATCGCACTAATAGCAAAGTAAAATACCGGCAGCTATAAATCGCATAATTCAAGTAAAATAACGGGCAGCTATAATATCGCACTAACTCCGCAAAGTAAAATACCGGGCAGCGTAATACGCACTAATAGCCAAAGTAAAATACCGGGCCAGCTGTTAATATCGCATCAATAGCCAAAGTAAAATACCGGGCAGCATAATATCGCACAATAGCAAAGTAAAATACCGGGCAGCGTATATAGCACTAATATCAAAGTAAAATACCGGGCAGCTGTAATATCGCACTAATAGCAAAGTAAAAATACCGGGCAGCTATATATCGCACCAATAGCAAAGTAAAATACGGGCAGCTGTGTAATATCGCACTAATATCAAAAGTAAAATACCGGGCAGCTGTTAATATTCGCACTAATAGCAAGTAAAATACCGGGCAGCTATAATTCGCACCAATAGCAAAGTAAAATACCGGCAGCTGTATAGATCGCACTAATAGCAAAGTAAATAATACGGGCAGCTGTAATATCGCACCAATAGCAAAAGTAAAATACCAGAGTCAGATGTAAGATCGCAACTAATAGCAAAGTAAAATAAAGGGCAGCTATAATATCGCACTTAATAGCAAAGTAAAATACCGGGCAGCAGTATATATCGCCACTAAGATCAAAGTAAAATACCGGGCAGTCTAATATCGCACTAATGAGCAAAGTAAAATACCGGGCAGCATATAATATCGGCATCCAATAGCAAAGTAAAATACCGGGCAGCTATATATCGCAACTAATATCAAAGTAAAAATACGGGCAGCTGTAATACGACTAATACCAAAGTAAAATACCGGGGCGTATAATATCGCAATAATAGACCAAAGTAAAATACCGGGCAGCTGTAATATCGCACTAATCAAAGTAAAATCGTAGGCAGTGTAATATCGCAACTAATAGCAAAGTAAATCCCGGGCAGCGGTCATTCCATCACACACTTAACCTTGTATATATAATTTATAAAATGTCAGGGGTCCACACACACTGACCTGTATATATAAAATGTCCTGTCCAGCACACACTGCCTGTATATATAAAATGTCATGTCCAGTACAGGGCATTGACCTGTAATTATAAAAGTCCTGTCCAGCACACACTGACCGTATATAAAATGTCATGTCCAGCACACACTGACCTGTATTTTTAATAAAATGTCATGTCCGCACACACTGACCTTGTATATATAAATGTCCATGTCCAGCCCACACTTACCTTATTTATAAAGTCATGTCCACACACACTGACCGTAAATATATAAATGTCATGTCCAAAAAACCTGCCCAAGAGCTTACAGTATGAGGAAATGGGGGTGAGACATAAGTAAACATGACATCGCTAGGCTGTAAATATAGATAGAGAGAGTGGCAAAATTCGGTTTGGATCAGGTTAGGTCAGTGAAAGAGAGGTAAATGTCTAGGCCAGGTTATTGCTTGCCGAAGATGTGGGTTTTTTAAATTTATGTTTTGTAGGTCTTAAGGGATGGTTGAATGAACGGACAGATTGGATGAAGTGAGTTTCCGATCAGGAGGGCAGTCACACGCAATTCCTGAATGCAGGCATTGAAAAGGTGACGGGTGATGAGAGGAGGATTTATTGCCAGAGCGGAGGTTGCGTCTGGGACGGTATCTGTGGATCAGCTCTGAGATGTATGGAGGTGCTTTAATTGGATAATGCTTTATAGACATGGTAAGCAGCTTGTTCTGATCCTTGTGTGCTGGCAGCCAGTGGAGGGACTGACAGAGAGGAGGCGTTAAAAGTTAGAAGCGAATGAATGACCCGTGCACAGAGTTTCTAGGATGGACCAGGGCCCTCAGACTTTTAGGCATACTGCATCAGTGCATGCTGTGCTTTGTAGTTAAACATGTGAAGTTTCAAGGTTTTCACATCATGCTATGCAGGTACTGCAGCAAGCAGCCCCCCTAAATCCAGCCTTTATACAGCATGAGACAGAGGGTAACAATGTCCCCCCTATAACGCTCACAAGTAGAAATGGGCTCAGTATAACCTTACAGTAACTCCCTCCTGCTCTCTATGGGAGATCACAGCACAGAAGAGCTACAAGTGTCAAGGGAAAGGGCGTGAGGGGCGAAGCCACCTGACAGTAAAGCCCTTTATCCGATATGTCATGGGGCACATGCAGCAGACCCGACGCCTGTTTCTCTTCTTATCTAGGAATGGAGCAGTATTGCAGGGGAAAACTTTTTCGCCCCCTTCCTTCACTCTCTGTGGGCCCCTTCCAATTCTTGGCCCCATACCGGAGTACCACCCCCTTTCCCTCCCTGATAGCGGCCCGGTGATGGACTCGAAGTGGTGCAGTCGGTTTGTTTGTTAAACAATACAGAAGTTGGTTGCAGTAGTATAGCCGGGATACTGATTTAAGGGCATGGACCAGGATTTTAGTAGCTTCCTCTCGAGAGGAGGGAGGAATGCTGGGAGCATGTTCTTCTGAGTTTGGCAGCCGACAGGAATTAGCAACAAATGACATGGAATTTGAAGGTAAGAATCAATATCTAGCGTTATTCCCAGACCAACATGAAGGAGATGGGGAATCTCGAGATATTTGGTACATGTTCTCAGACCATTTTCACGTCCCGAGCAATTACAGAATTTGCAGTGCACTGGTTACTTACATGTGTACATCATGCCTTTTCCTGCAACGGAAGCAGAAGAAGGGGTGCCAGACCACATTTGACGGTTTAGTACCTTTGTCATAGTCTAGATTTGTTGGTGTTTTTTATAATGGAAATTTTGTTTTTGGGTATACATACCTTTAACCATTACAACTAAAAAGCAATGGGAATAGTGGTCCTTAAAAATGGGTGTAACCAGAACAAAGTAGGAGTAGCCTTAGAAAGTGGATGTGACCTGTTTGGCCCTCATTTGCATTTCAAATATTAAGAGGCTGGGCCCTGGTAAATCTGCTTGGCACAAACAGATATGGCACATGCTTGGCACATCAGACATACAATGATCCATCCCATCCTGAGCCTAAGCACAGTCTTCCAAGCATGGATTTTTAAAACTGTTATGCGTAGGATCTTTTTTCTGCCAGAAATGTTTCAGCCGCAAAGGGCTGGAGGTAGGGCTGTGGAACAGTGCAATCCTATTGGCTCTAACTTTCAGAAGCTGTGGCGCTTCCAAGAACAGCACACGCACACGTATGGTTTTTCAATCACGGGGCCAACCCGACTGCCGAAAGATACAAGAAACCTGGACCGGTGTGGCAATTCCCTAGGCCGCTCGCGCTGTTGACTTCTATAGTACATGATCTTTAAACCAGTATCTCCACTGGAAATTTTTTTTTTTTTGCCTTTAGTTTTCTTGTAAGAACAGACGGTAAAGGAGCCTGTGTCTTTCCTCCTCCCGTTCTTCAATAGAAGAGAGAAGGAAAGGAACTTACATGATCGCTTGCTCCTCTCAAAGTAGTCTGAATAGGTCACAAACATGCACAGTGAGATGCGTAACGCAGAGAAGAGTCCGTTTGAACCTGTCCATAATACGCGGCGCAGGAGCGAGCGACAGGTAATTAGGCTACATTCCCTCCTCTGGCTCCCTGCCAAAACGGGAGGTAGACACAGCTCATTCTTTACTAAAACTAAATGGCAAAACTATATTCCAGTGGAGATACCCTTTAAGCAATGGCATGGTTCTTCCACCCTGCTTCTCTAAGTCATATGGTCAGTTCATCCTTACATTTTAAAATCGGGGGTGCATTATACATTATTATAGAAAACAAATCAAGAGGAGACGGAGTATTTACCAGGTGATATGGAGGGTCCTGTAATCTGCAGGACGGCAACTGTAATTAGTAGGTCTAAAGTTGTGTGTCAAGTACCAACGCTAAAAGGAATATTGTCTCCACAACTGTAGAGCTATTCAATGGGCCAACTGTAATTGGGCTTGGCGCTTGGAATGAGTCTGACAACGTTCACTGCTTGCCGGCCCAGATTCAAGACTCTGTTGTTGTGAGTTGACGCACAATAAAAATTTACCTGGTTTAAAAACATAGGAAATAATAAGAAAGTATAAAATGGTTGTTACTTTTACTCTATATCCTACTTGTACCTGCCGTCATACTCTAGGATTGTTTGGGGTTAGCTTAACCTTGGTGAACTACAAGGGATTCCCTTAACTAAGGGCTAGGGCCCCACTGGAGCCAGTGCTTTCAATGTGGGTGGTCCATTTATGCGCTGTGATCAGTTTTCGGAAATCACACTGTGCTACCCTTTTTTGGCGGTAACATATTATTGGACAAAGATCGCCAATTATTCGTTTTGCCCATTTTTAGCAAGACAGACTGGAACTTTAAGCTACTATATACAAGTAATAGGAACTGGGAAGTGCCCCCAGCCATTGACACTTACCTCGCCAGTTGGATAGCATTAGCAACTGGATAAGCACAGACTGTCTTATTTAGAGATTATATTGGGTTGTTTGCATAGTTATAACCGGACAGGGGCAGTTAATATCTTGATGCTGCGCTGGCAAAAATTACCAGTAAGGTCCGTTTTTATGTTCCTGGATGTCGGTTGCCTCCAACCATATGGTTTCCCCTCTAAAATGGAGGGGTAGGTGCTGCCCCGACTATTCAGTGCTACTAGCTGAAAAAGAGAAAAAGAAGAAATGAAAGTTTTATAATAGCGTGAAAAGTCTTGATTTCAAAATCCAACTTATTTCTGGATATTGTCAAAATAAATGCTTTCAGGTTTTCATTTAAAAGATTACACTATGGGAAAATGTCCCCTAAGATTGGGAGGAAACATTTTTGGCATGGAAACAATTTTGAAATGTCCCCCCATTTACTACCTAACCTCATCGTCCTTTCGCACACACTGCCCCGGCCTCGCTTGCACGGAACTGCAGCAGGGGGCGGGACTGGCAAGCCGCATCGTAATTGACTGAGAGGCACCAATCCACGACTGCAGCTGCCGACTGCTCAGAACGAGCGAAGGAGAGAGGTAAGGTAAGTATAATGCTGAGGGACTTCGATGATTTGAATTATAGTGGTTGGGGTCTGGGGGAACATGAATAGTTATTATATCAAAACGTTGATTTTTACGCTAGGGTGGGAGGAGGACCAAAGCGGGGTGGGAGTCTGGGAGAGGAGGGGGGTGGTGCGCACTCCTGCCATGCCTCAAACTTCGAGGGAGTGAGGCAGACGGCGGGAGAGATCCAGATCCTCACACTGTAGTTGTTCCTGGACCTTTGGGAGGGGCACCGCAGGAGAACCCTTTGGAGCAGAAATGTAAGGTAAGGATTTTACAAACTAACACAGTTGGGCCAACGTCATGGGTTAAAATTTTAGTTTTGGGGGTGGACATGCCTTCTTTAATATCTTAGAGTTTCTACTTCTCCTTAAATGATATGAACACTGGATATTGTCTTTTATAATTGCCCATCCTGGAACTATAATTCTTCCCAACTATCACTGTACAATTATTTATGATCTGATTTCTTAGATTCCAGCGAAATTAATCCTTACAGCTGTCAATAACGTGGGTCTTATATCAAAACTTTCGTATGTAAGTTGCTGTAAGCTGGAATGTGACAATTGGGACGCATGTGGGAAATTTCCCCTTCCAATGCTCATATGAGATTACCTAACTTATCCTGAATTTTTTTTTTGAGTGGACATGCCCTTAAAGGCAAAGGAAGGATGGGAGGTAAACAGAGCTGTTGAACACTGTTACACTCTGGTTGCGGGAAAAGCTGGGTACACACGTAACGATAAAGCACCATAACCGCGGATCCGACGGTTATCGGGCTTTATCGTTTAGTGTGTTACGTTCGTTTCCCGAACCGAGCGCGCGGCCGGCGACGATGGGGTCGGCCGTGACGCTCGTTCGGGTAAAGGCCGAAATTTCCACGGCCGCGCTCAGGACGTCCTATAGGGAGTCCTAGAGTCGGGCCGATTGGAAACACACAGTCCCCAAGCGTTTCTCCCTATAGGGAGACCGCTCGGACTGTGTGTAACAGATCTTTGAAAGATGGCAGACAGGATCTTGGTCAGATCCTTCGTCATTTTCAGAAATCTGTAACTGTGTGTACTAGCTTAAGGAGGGCAGGATCCTGCCTGTAGCACAATCTTGACTAATAGAGGTGGGCCTCTATGCTGTAAATGATTGTCTGTCTTCTGCTTAGAAAGCACAGGCGCCAGGCCTCTTGGTTTTGATCTGTTGAGCACTACAAAGAGGTGAAGGTCTGCATACACTCTACACTTCCACCAAAAAAAAGGTGGATTATGGGAGCTGATCCCTGGAACCAAGGTTTAATTTATAAATAAACAACACAGGCCCAGCAAAAGGGAAGACAAGACAAGGCTGTTTGTATCTTTGTAACGTGTTCTATCTATTGGACATGTTGTTTGAATGCTTTAGTTCCCCTTGAAGACTGCGTGGTGAAAAGTACAATGCTCTGTCTGACACAAAACTTGGTGGGCTCAGTCACACACAGAACATCCCAAATTAAAGAACAAAACGTGGCATTCTCCTACTCCAAGAGTTCCGTCTACCACCCTTCACTCAGGAAAATTCTACAAACGAATGTTACTTACCATCTGACACATACGATACACAATGATTTGGTGACCTTGGCTCCATGGCCGTGTAGAGCATCACAGCGTGTATAGTTGCTGATGTTTATCACAACTTTTCTGGCGCGGCTTTAATGACGTCAAGAAACGTAATGTCAAGTCACTGGACTTTTCACTGTTCCTCTGCGTTTAACATAACATGTATCAGTGCGGCATTGGCACTAACAATAAAACCGATTTAAACAGCAGAAAAGTTTCAAGCGTCACCATTTACCAGTGTAAAACTTTTTGGTGCACAATTCAATGTGAAAACACGCTTCTGATCTGCAAGTCAGTTAAACATTTAAACATTTATAAAGAAAACAAGGTGATTTCTGTTGGCTGTAATATGATTAAAAACCCCGCCCATTCAACAGGGAGATGCAATATGCAAGTGAGTGTAAAACCCACTGGTTCCGGACGCACATAGCGTGACTTACAATTGCAGCACACCCAATGCCATACAAATTTGCCCTACCAGGCTATGCTGCTTACCTCTGCAATCGCAGTACATAAGCCAGGTAGGTAACACTTATAAGTTACTACTGCATCTCCTGAATATGTTTATGCACTGATTTGCTGTAGATAAATTTATTGAGAAAAATTCTTGTTATGCCAGTGAGTCATCAAACTAACTAATTAAAAAAAATTCTGTATATAGATGTTCTTTTTGAAGTGTATATTATTTTAAAATAATTTTTCTTCTGGAGATTAAAGAGACTTATACTTGTCAGTAACTGACTTTTTTCTGTCCCCTCCCACAGTCATTGTCACTGACTATTCTCCTATCTCTGACATTGAGAACATATGTTACTGAAGCAGGGGGAGGATCTGAGAAGAAGTATAATTTCCTGGAATGGGAAACCTTCTGTATTTTTATTGTCTCATCCCAAAACGTATCACAAATACATAACTAAGTTACATTATGGTAATCTATGAAGAAACGTGTAGTATAATTTTACTCCAGTGTTTTGTATCTCGAAATGTTTTAAAGTATTTTCATGGTATCAATAAAGTTTTTCGTTTAACATGGTGCAATTTTGCCCCAACCATCAGATGTTACTTTCAAATGTTAAATAAGATCGGTTGGTTGGGGCAAATTAGCACCATTTTAATAAGACATTTTATTGAAATCTCCCCTGTTAGTATTTTAAAATAACATTTGCTGAGTTGAGGAAAACATTTCAAATACAACAATAGAAGCAATTCCTGGGCACATGTTCTTTTTTATTAATTTTATTCAACGTTCTGATGTCTCTCGGGACAGCTTCATTAGACACGAGACGTTGAAACATTGAAATAAAATGATAAAAAGAGCAGTGTGTCTGATATTCATTCTATATTGGATTACGGTATCGTGCAAAATATTTCCATATATACTTTCAAATAATGAATATTACAATTATTATGAATGCGTGTGTCATACCTCGTACTGACTGAGTGTATTGGGGTGCGCAAATCGAGTGTAAGTGAATTGATATCCCATCCGTGGAACATACAGCCATGGTATTTTCTGTGTTGTTGCAGTGATTGTATTGATAGTAACATCCTGCATGTTTATAGATGAAATATTTATGTCCGTGTCCACGGTGTTGGTGCCAGAGTTTGAATGAACACATGAATTCCCTTTGGAAACCAAAAGACAGCAAAGGTTCCAAAATGACAATCGTATTTATACTGCGGATTTATTATTTTTCTGTCTCTATGTACAATAGCCAAAGACATGCAGAAATTCACCAATCAAGGACTGTGAGAGTCAAAAGAGATTAGATTTGGGGCACCAGTTCCAGGAAAACACCTTGACTTATATAGATTTTGAATTAAAGAGCAAAGCCCACATTCAATCTTTGAATAAAGTTTTCTTTATCTCTAGGAATCCTATCAGGGGACCTACGATGGAAACAACTCTAATATAAGGAGGCCACACACATGCGATTGTCATCTTTGTAGTGTACCTGATCGTATCATGGACAAATATTTTAACAACTAGAAAATATAATCAAAAATGGTATCGCACAACCATAAAAATTTAATATAATCTACCCCCGAGGCCTTTTCAATGTGGAAACCTGTAAGATAATAACATTCTAAACAGATTAATAACATCACGGAAGTCTCACTCACCTCCGTTCGCGTCGCTCTCCTCCTCTCTCACACGGCACTGTAATCCTGCTCACAACTTTCACGCATCAGTTCCTCTTCCACATGCAGAAGATATTGTGCTATCAACTAAGACAATGTAACTACAGAGGGGAAGTTTACTTTTATGCATTTGCTGGTAGCGTGGTATCTCCTGATGTGGAAAAGGGGGTAATCGCGCTACAGATGTGACCAGAATTATAGTGGTAAGCAGCAACTGGGAGCTGTAATCACTGCTTGGATCAAGTTAGATTTTTTAATTTGTAGGAGTTGAAGGTGTGTGTGGTGTGTGTGTGGGGGGGGTGTTTGTAATTGATTTCTTTAGGTACAGTGCTACATTGGGACTTCAGTAACACAGACAGCAGCTAACTGCAGGATTGTGTTTATGCACATAAAGAGCACAGATAACAGATAATGTTATTCCTTTCCGATCTAAATGCTGAATCAATTGCCCTGCGCAGACAGAGAAATAAGCTTTACTTTATAGAATGGATAGTGTTCTACATGTAGTGTGTCAGGGGGAGCGGGCTGGGTGATTGACAGTTCTTACTGACTAGCTGTGCCCTTCGGCCTAGACTAAAGAACCGGCCAAAACGCATAAGGCGATTGTTAGCCATTTTTACTACACTATAAAACGGCTCTTGTAGTTTGAATTTAGTTGTTTTTCAAAGCCTACATTTGCCTCAGGTTTAGCCTTTTCCATAGAGCTACAAGATGCTCATATTCCTCCTGTCGTTTCTCACGGTTTGAATAATCTGGTTAATGATTTTTGTTTCACGTAATGATAGGGATGGAATCGAACTCGATCTTTAGAACTTGGGCTTTTTAACTCAGACATATTTTGATAATTATCGAAAATTGGAAAATTAGCAATTTTCGAATGGATAAACCCTCCATAACCCCTCATATGTAGTGTTGAAATAACCCTCGAATTTGGCCTTTGAACCCTCGAATACGCCGATAACCCAATCTACAATATATTAAAATGTAAATTTTAGGCGGACATGCCCTTAAAAAAAAACACATCAGAACTCTACTTACAGCCCCACTCCCACAGCGCTCTGATCTGGCTCTCTGCTGGTGGAACTTGCAAGCAGGGACCGGAGCGAAGGGCTGTAAGTATGATTCTGATGTTTTTTAAAGATATAACTCGGCAGTTAGGAGAGGGCAAGAAGGAGCATACAATATGTAAAAAGAGAATTTATACTAGGTGGAAGAGCAGGCATGGATTGGGCAAAGATTGGGAGGGGGGGAGGCTCCCCTGCGCATGTCACACTACCTCCTGGAGGCAAGAGAGGAGGCAAATACATTTTTTGCAAGAAGACAGCTACTAACTGTTCAGTTTCGACTTTGCACAGGCATTACAGGAAGAACAAAAGGAGCAGGGATGTAGGTAAGGGATATTTAAACCATACATACACAGTGGGGTCAGTAGTGGGTTTAAATTTTAAAATTTTTGGGGTAGACAAAAAATTAACTTTAACGTATTTTATCAGAACAAATATTTTTCCTCATTGACTTAAAGTGTCCGTTTTCGAACTACGAACTTTACTGAAGTTTGAAAATTTGAAAAATGAAAAACTTTATGAAGTTTTTGCTATCTTAGTAATGATGATGGCAGGTTCATTGGGTAGTTTAAAAACAAAAAGCCAGGTGTGTTTCTGGAAGAAATTTGCGTTTCCGGTATCTAAATTATAAAAGCCCTCATATGTACGTATATCTTCCTTTTCATTGGTCAATCACCATGCTCCACTTTATACCACATATTGGTCTAACTTAAAGGAGAACTAAACCCAAATTTATTTTTTTATAATCTGAAAACCCACCCCCAGAAAATACTAATAACCAAAAAAATCCCACTTCAGTAAATTGTATTAAAGTAAATGTAAACCTGTTAAGAAGTGGATGAAGTATCTGGTGTATGTGCAGTGTTCAGACCACACCTCCTGACCTCAGTCACATGCTTCCTGCTTATCTCTCCTGTAAAAGGATTGGCTAGAGATTATTAAGGGGTGTGACCAACTGTACAACAAAAGATGGTGGCTCCCGCTCTGCCGGATCTCCTCTCCGGTCCTTCCCCACTCAATAGCGTGCCAGCTAGCACTGGAGTGTCTCTTCTCCCACACCGTCCTGTTCCTCTACAAACATAGAAAAGTTGCTGCTGCACTGCATAGAAACATATGCCCATTGCCACTATAGATAAGAAACACAACATAGAGTATAAACTTGACATAATAGACTAAACATCATATAGAAATAGCACATTAGCATGTACTAACCACAATAGAAAACAAAAGAACTCATATAGAAACACATGTCATGTAAGCTAACCCATATAAGAAAACAACTACACATAAATAACCCATATAGAAAACCACATGAGCATGTAAGCTAACACATATAGAAAACCACATATAGATAACCCATATGAAACCACATTAGCATGTAGAGCTAACACCTATAGAAACCCAACATGTAGCATGTAAGATCAACCAATATAGAAACCACATATAAAACCACATTAGAAACCACAGTGAGCTAACCATATATAGATAACCACATATAGAAACCACTGTAGCTTGTAGAGCTCACCACATATAAAACCACATGGAGCAGTAAGCTAACCACATAAAAACCACATATAGATAAAACCCATATAGAAAACCACATGTAGCTTGTAGAGCTAACCACATATAGAAAACCACAGTACGCGATAACTCACATAATAGATCAACATAATAAAACCACTAGCATGTCGGCTAACCACATATGAGAAAACCACATACCTAGATAACCACATATAGAAAACCACTGATGTAGAGCTAACAAAAAACCACATATAGAAACCACTGACAGAAGTACACATATAGAAAACCACTATAGATAAATACATATAGA
The DNA here is from genome assembly GCA_019447015.1 of Hymenochirus boettgeri. Lineage (NCBI taxonomy): Eukaryota > Metazoa > Chordata > Amphibia > Anura > Pipidae > Hymenochirus > Hymenochirus boettgeri. Next base: position 276,436,725 of record CM033473.1, on the reverse strand, counting down.
AAAACCACTGTAGCATGTAGAGCTAACCACATAAAAACCACATATAGATACCCATAATAAGAAACCACATGAGCATGGAGCTAACACATTAGAAAACCCATTAGATCACATAGACAACTACAATAATGTATAAACACATATAGAAAACCACATGTAGCATGTAGGCTAACCACATATAGAAATGCCACATGATAGATAACCACATATAGAAAACCACATGTAGCTGTATGAGTCAACCACATATAAATAACCACATATAGAAACACCTGTAAGCATGTAGAAGCTAACCACATATAGAAAAACTACCACATGAAATCATGTAGAGCTAACCACATATAGATAACCATATGAAAAACATGAGCATGTAGAGCTAACCACATATAGAAACCACATATAGATAAACCATGTAATAGATAACACATATAGAAAACACATGTAAGCATGTAGAGCTAAACCACATTAGAAAAAAAACACATATATAAAACACATGTAACTTAGAGCTAACCACATATGAAAACCACAAAGATAACACATATAGAAAACCACATGTAGCATGTAGCAGCTAACCACATATAGAAAACACATAAGATAACTACATATAGAAAACTACACTGTAGCATGTAAAGCAAACCCATATAGAAAACCACATGTAGCATGTAGAGCTAACCACATATATAAAACCACAATAGTAGACATATAAAATAATTCATCAAATATATATTATAAAAATAAGAAAACCAATGGATCCATTGTAAGCTAACCACATATAGAAAACCACATATAGATAACCAATATAGAAAACCACATGTAGCATGTAGAGCTAACCACTATAGAAAACCACATGTGCATGAGATCTAAACCACATTAGAAAAGCCATATAATACCACATAGAAACCACAATTAGATAACAATATAGAAACACTACACCAATGAGCATGTAGAGCTAAACCACATATAGAAAACCACATGGAGCATGTAGAGCTAACCACATATAGAAAACCACATATAGATAACCACATATAGAAAACCACATGTAGCATGTAGAGCTAACCACATATAGAAAACCACATTGAAACCACATATAGATAACTACATATAGAAAACCACATTTAGCATGTAGAGCTAACCACATATAGAAAACCACATCTAGATAACCACATATAGAAAACCACCTGGGGCATGTAGAGCTAACCACATATAGAAAACCACATATAGAAAACCACATGTAACATGTAGAGCTAACCACATATAAAAACACAAATACACATATAGAAACCCACATGTAGCATGTAGCAGCAACCACATATAGTAAACCACATATAGATAACCACTATAGAAAACCACATGGCTGTAGAGCTAACCACCACATATAGAAAACCAATAGATAACACATATAGAAAACACATGTAGCATGTAGAGCTAACCACATATAGAAAAACCACCTGTAGCATGTAGCGCTAACACATATAAAAGCCACATATAAGAAACCACATATAGAAACCACATGTAGCATGTGAGCTAACCACATATAAATAACCACATATAGAAAACCACCTGTAGCATGTAAAGATAACCAATATAGAAAACACCACATGGAGCATGTAGAGGCTAACCACATATAGATAACCACATGGAGCTGTAGAGCTAAACCACATATAGAAAACCACATATAGATAACCAATAGTAAGAATACTACATATAGAACATACAGTAGCATTAGAGCTAACACATATAAAAACACATATAGAAAACCACATATAGCATGTAGAGCTAACACATAGAAACCACATATAGATAACCAGTGAATACATAGAGAAAACACATGTGCATGTAGACTAACCACATATAGAAACCATATAGAAAACACATGTAGCATGTAGAGCTAACACACATATAGAAAACCACATATAGATAAACCATATAGATAACTACATATACAAAAACTACATGTAGCATGTAGAGCTAACCACATATAGAAAAACAATAGATAAAACCACATAGAGACATGAGAAGCTAACCACATAGAGAAACACATATAGAAACACATAGAAAAACCACACTGGAAGCATGTAGACTAACCAGCAATTAGAAACCACATATAGATAACCACATTAGAATAACCACATTGAGAAACCACATGTGTCACATTTAAGCAAACCACATATAGAAAACATAAACCCATGTAGCATGTAGAGCTAACCACATATAAAATGCCACACATATAACCACATACTGAAAACCACACTGTAGCATGTAGAGCGTCACCACTATAGATAACCACATATAGAAAACCACCTGTAGCATGTAGAGCTAACCACATATAAAAAACCACATGGAGCATGTAGAGCTAACCACATATAGAATAACCACATGGAGCCTGTAGAGCTAACCACATATAGAAAACCACATATAGAACCATGTATAGAAAACTACATGAAAACTACATAGCAGTAGAGCTAACCACATATAGAAAACCACATATAGATAACCATGTAATAGATAACTACATATAGAAAACTACATGTAGTCATGAAACTAACCAACATATAATACACATAGAAACACCACATGTAGCATGTAGAGCTAAACCACATATGAAACCAAATAAGATAACCACCATAGATAACTACATATACAAAACACATGTAGCAGTAGAGCTAACCCATATAGAAAACACATGTAGCATAGAACTAACACTAAAAACCACATATGATAACCACATATAGATAACCCACATGGAGCATGTAAAGCTAACCACATATAGAAAAACCAATATAGATAACCACATATAGCAAAACCACATGTAGCATGAGACTAACCACATATAGAAAACCACATGTAGCATGTGAGTATCTAACCACATATAGAAAGCCTCATATAGAATAACCACATATAGAAAACCACATGTAGCTTGTGGAGCTAACCACATATAGAAACCACATATACCACATGACTTGTAGAGCTAACCACATATAGAAAACCACATGAAGCATGTAGAGCTAACCAATATAGAAAACCACATAGTATAACCACATATAGAAAACCACATGTAGCTTGTAGAGACTAACCACATATAGAAAAACCACATTGCATGTAGAGCTAACCACATATAGAAAGCACATATAAAACCACATATAGAAACCATGTTAGTATGTAGGCTAACCACATATAGATAACCACATAAGACAAACCACATGTAGCATGTAGACTAACCACATATAGAAAACCACATGAAGTCATGTAGAGCTTAACCACATATATATAACCATGGAGCATGTAGCAGCTCACCACATATAGATCAACAGTATCTCCAAAAGATTCCCTCCCACAATCCTATCATTGTCTCAATGGGCTTTATGTACAGTTCGTAGCATGCTCTTGGGCTTAACGTAAAGAGGGTGGATGACAGGGTACACATCTACCTTTGAAGGGACCCTTCTCTTTGGCCCAAGCTTAGACCAAGGGGCTATTATGAAACGATAGACGCCAAACAAATTCCGCCGCCATCGCGGGCCCGCGAATAGCGATATCGCATACTTTAAAATGCGACGCCATTGCCGCGATTGTAATGCGGTAATTTTAAGTCCCTTCGCGCGATACTGCACTTAGCGCAAAGGTACACTCCGCTGAGGAACTCAGATGCCCGCAGTAGATGGCTAAGATAGAAGAAAGAAGTGGCTGGCAACATCGGCTCTGCTGAGGCCGGCGGTGTCCAGCGGCTCACTGGCGGCCGCAGTGAGTCTGCCTGGCATCAGCGACCTGAGTGGGGTTGGTGTCGCCAGCCCGAAGAGCCACCCAAGGGCTCTTTTAAGAGCCCCACACTGGGGGTCCCAGTTCGAACTGTCAGTGCCACACAGGCCCTTACAAGGGCCGGGGAGGGGGGGTCCCGGTTGAGCTGCGGGACCCCTTAAGCCCCAAAAGGCCCTTCTCAGGGCCCGCTGGAGGGTGCCTCCACCCCTCCCAGCGGGCCCTTCCCTTCCCCCTCTGCCAGCGGCGGGGCAGGGGGCTTGGAGGGGCTACTGGGGAGGGGGTCGCGGCGGGTGGTCGCGACCACCTGCTGCGGCCCCTTCCCGGCAGCCCCTCCTAGCCTCTGTTCCGAGATTGCCGCGACGGGGAAGGGGTTGGGAGGGCTGCTGGAACGGCGGCAGGTGGTCGCGGCTGCCGCGGGGGGGCGAGGGCGGGGTGGGCGTGCCTCCGGGGCAGGTGCGACACCCGCCGCGGGTTGCCTGCCCATCCCCCCCAGGGAGGCTAGTATTGCTGCTATTGCTCTTCGCCACCTCAAGGTGGCAAAGCAAAACAGCCGATACTAGCACTGCGAAACAGTACCGCCACTATAATAGAACGGCGGTAACAGGTAAGTATCGGCGCGAAGGGTTAACGCCTCGTTTACTTTTCGCGGCCGTTTTCGGACATTAATAAATTGCGTTCTTTAAACGAAAACTTAATGAAGCTTATAAATATGCCCCCAATAATAGAAAAGAACTCACTTAAGAATTGTCTTTAAATAGATTAGGTGATAATTCCCTTAACTTCCTCAGCAAAACAATCTTCATACAAGCAACACCGGCCTGTTCGGAGGGGAAGAACTCTTATTACTAGCACAACACCATTACAACTAGGAGGAAGACAACGGGGCAAAGTCACACCGATGCCTGGTACTGCAGACAAAATTGAAAGGATATAAAAAATCAACAATGCCGAAACAGAAATAGTGGGAAAAAAGGAAAGAATCATGATCATTCAGGAACTCTTAGATCTTTCTCGATAGTCCCATGTTTACAGGGTAACCTTTGAAATAAACAATAACAAAAGTGGTATAAAGGTGATGAGACTTTATTGGCTAACTAAGAATATCATAGCAGCTTTCAGAACCTTTCCTCCCTCCCCAATCTTTCTAAAAAAAAATAAAGAACGAATGTCCAGGTAATACTAGATCTAAGGTTTGTAAATTACATTAAAAACAGGTAAAGTTAAAACTATAACGAACCAAATGCAACAAGGGGATAGGATGATCAAGACTGATTTTCAAATGTCTACCATCACATACCATCATTTCAAACCCAGAAAAATACCTGAGATTCCATATATTCAATGTCACTTTCAGTACAAATGTCTTCCCTTTCCCTATCATTGTCTTCACAAAAGTACCGTCATCACTAATAGTCAAGTCAATACCGGCAGCTATATATATCGCACAAGAGAAGTAAATACCGGCAGCTATAATAGATCGCAACTATAGCCAAGTAAAATACCGGGCAGCTATAATATCGCACAATAGCAAAGTAAAATACCCTGTCAGCTATAATATCGCACCAATAGCAAAGTAAATAACCGGGCAGCTATAATATCGCAACCATAGCAAAGTAAAATACCGGGCAGCTATAATATCGCACTAATAGCAAAGTAAAATACCGGGCAGCTATAATATCGCACTAATGCAAAGTAAATACCGGGCAGCTATAATATCGCACTAATATGCAAAGTAAAACGGGCAGCTTAATATCGCACTAATAGCAAGTAAATACCGGGCAGCTTATAATTCGCACTAATGCAAAGTAAAACCGGGCAGCTTAATATCGCACTAATAGCAAAGTAAAATACCGGGCAGCTGTAATATCGCACTAATAGCAAGTAAAATACCGGCAGCTGTAATATCGACTAAAAATAGCAAAGTAAAATCCGGGCAGCTGTATATCGCACAATAGCAAAGTAAATACCGGGCAGCTTATATCGCACAATAGCAAATAAAATACCGGGCAGCTAAATATCGCACTAATAGCAAAGTAAAATCCCGGGCAGCTATAATATCGCACAATAGCAAAGTAAAATACCGGGCAGCTATAATATCGCACTAATAGCAAAGTAAAATACCGGGCAGCTGTAATTCGCACTAATAGCAAAGTAAAATACCGGGCACTATAATATCGCACTAATGCAAAGTAAATCGGGCAGCTATTATCGCACCAATACAAAGTAAAATACCGGGCAGCTTAATATCGCACTAATAGCAAAGTAAAATACCCGGGCATCTATAATATTCGCACTAATAGCAAAGTAAAATACCGGCAGCTATAATTCGCACTAATAGCAAGTAAAATCCCGGGCAGCTTAATATCGCACCAATAGCAAAGTAAAATCCGGGCACTATATATCGCACTATAGCAAGTAAAATACCGGGCAGCTTAATATCGCACTAATAGCAAAGTAAAATCCCGGGCAGCTATAATATCGCACAATAGCAAAGTAAAATACCGGGCGCTTAAATATCGCACTAATAGCAAAGTAAAATACCGGCAGCTATAATATCGCACTAATAGCAAAGTAAAATACCGGGCAGCTATAATATCGCCAATAGGCAAAGTAAAATACCGGGCACTATAATATCGCACAATAGCAAAGTAAAATACCGGGCAGCTATAATATCGCACTAATAGCAAAGTAAAATACCGGCAGCTTAATATCGCACTTAATAGCGACAGTAAAATACCGGGCAGCTATAATTCGCACTAATAGCAAAGTAAAATACGGGCAGCTATAATATCGCACCAATAGCAAAGTAAAATACCGGGCCAGCTATAATATCACTAATAGCAAAGTAAAATACCGGGCAGCTATAATATCGCACTAATACAAAGTAAAATACCGGGCAGCTATAATATCCACTAATAGCAAAGCTAAGAACCCAGAAGTTGACATTTTACATATCTCGTCGATTAGACTAATAAAACGCCAGAAAAAACAAACACTACTGGGAAACTTGGAACAAGTCCAGTTTTGTTAGAACACAAGCGCCTGTTCATTCGAGATTCGTGCATCGGACACGATTCTTCAGCTGATCAATCTTAATAAAGATAAGGATATTGTTTTTAACTTTTTAAAAATAATAACTGTATTTATGATGCACATGCACTTTTGGACTTTCTAAGACGACTTTGATATACCTGAAACACACCAATAAGAAGATTGTGAGTGGACTCATGGAGGAGTATATATATGTGTTTGTTATACTACACTTATTAAAAGGACAATGTGTAGTCCGAAATATGTTGCAATTAATACGCTTGTTTGCACACTTGATTTGGGAAGCGGCGGCAGGTGGTCACGGCTCCTGTGGGGGGGTCGAGGGCGGGGTGGGCGTGCCTCCCGGGCAGGTGCGACCACCCCCGCGGGTTGCCTGCCCTCCCCCCGCAGGGAGCTAGTATTGGCTGCTTTCGCCACCTTCAAGGTGGCAAAGCAAAAACGACCGATACTAGCACTGCGAAACAGATACCGCCACGATAAATAGAAACGGCGGTAAACGGTAAGTATCGCGCGAAGGGTTAACGCCTCGTTAACTTTTCCGGCCGTTTTCGGACATTATAAATTGCGTTAAACGAAAACTTAATGAGCTTTATAATATGCCCCCAGTAATAGAAAAGACTCACTTGAATTGTCTTTAAATAGATTTAGGTGATAATTCCCCTAACTACCTCACAGAACAATCCATGACAAGCAACACCGCCTGTTTCGAAGGGAAGAACTCTTATTACTAGCAACACCATTACCAACTAGATACCGGGCAGCTATAATATCGCACTAATAGCAAAGTAAAATCCGGGCAGCTATAAATCATCGCACTAATAGCAAAGTAAATCCGGGCACTATAATATCGCACAATGCAAAGTAAAATACCGGCAGCTATATATCGCACTAATAGCAAACGTAAAACCATCCGGGCAGCTAATATCGCACTAATAGCAAAGGTAAAATACCGGGCAGCTATAATATCGCACTAATAGCAAAGTAATACCGGGCAGCTATAATATCGCACTAATAGCAAAGTAAAATCCGGCAGCTATAATCGCACTAATAACAAAGTAAATACCGGCAGCTATAATATCGCACTAATAGCAAAGTAAAAACTCCGGGCAGCTATAATATCGCACTAATAGCAAAGTAAAATACCGGGCAGCTAGTAATATCGCACTAATAGCAAGTAAAATACCGGGCAGCTGTAATATCGCACTAATGCAAAGTAAAACACCGGCAGCTATAATATCGCACTAATAGCAAGAGTAAAATACCGGGCAGCTGTAATATCGCACTAATAGAACAAGTAAAATACCGGGCAGCTATAATACGCACCAATGCAAAGTAAAATCCGCACTATATATCGCACTAATAGCAAGTAAAATACCGGGCAGCTATATATCGCACTAATCAAAAGTAAAATACGGCGGGCAGTCTATAATTCGCACTAATACGCAAAGTAAAATACCGGGCAGCTATAATATCCACCAATAGCAAAGAAAAATACCAGGCAGCTGTAATATCGCACTAATAGCAAAGTAAACATACCGGGCAGTCTATAATAGCCCTAATAGCAAAGTAAAATACGGGCAGCTATAATATCGCACTAATAGCAAGTAAATACCGGCAGCTATAATATCGCACAATAGCAAAGTAAAATACCGGGCAGCTATAATATCGCACCAATGGCAAAGTAAATACCGGGCAGCTGTAATATCGCACTAATAGCAAAGTAAAATACCGGGCAGCTGTAATACGCACTAATAGCAAAGTAAAATCCGGGCAGCTGTAATATCGCACTAATGCAAAGTAAATACCGGGCAGCTGTAATTCGCACTATAGCAAAGTAAAATACCGGGCAGCTATAATTCGCACTAATATCACAAGTAAATACCGGGCAGCTATAATATCGCACTAACAAGTAAATACCGGCAGCTATAATCTCGCACTAATAGCAAAGTAAAAATCCGGGCACTGTAAATCGCACTAATAGCAAAGTAAAATACCGGGCAGCTATAATATCGCACTAATAGCAGTAAAATCCGGGCCAGCTGTAATATCGCACTAATAGCAAGTAATACCGGGCACTGTAATATCGCACTAATAGCAAAGTAAAATCCGGGCAGCTGTAATATCGCACTAATAGCAAAGTAAAATACCGGGCAGGCTATAATATCGCACTAATAGCAAAGTAAAATCCCGGGCAGCTGTAATATCGCACTAATAGCAAAGTAAAATCCGGCAGCTGTAATATCGCACTAATAGCAAAGTAAATACCGGGCAGCTGTAATATCGCACTAATAGCAAAGTAAAATACCGGGCAGCTATAATATCGCACTAATATCAAAGTAAAATACCGGGCAGCTATAATATCGCACTAATAGCAAAGTAAAATACCGGGCAGCTGTAATATCGCACTAATAGCAAAGTAAAATACCGGGCAGCTGTAATATCGCACTAATAGCAAAGTAAAATACCGGGCAGCTATAATATCGCACCAATAGCAAAGTAAAATACCGGCAGCTATAATATCGCACTAATCAAAGTAAAATACCGGGCAGCTGTAATCTCGCCCTAATAGCAAGTAAAATACCGGGCAGCTATAATATCGCACCAATAGCAAAGTAAAATACGCGGGCAGCTGTAATATCGCACTAATACAAAAGTAAATACCGGCAGCTGTAATATCGCCCTATAGCAAAGTAAAATACGGCAGCTATAATATCGCACAATGCAAAGTAAATACCGGGCAGCTGTAATATCGCACTAATAGCAAAGTAAAATACCGGCAGCTGTAATATCGCACCAATAGCAAAGTAAATACCGGGCGCTGTAATATCGCACTAATAGCAAAGTAAAATACCGGGCAGTCTATAATATCGCACTAATAGCAAAGTAAAATACCGGGCAGCTATATATCGCACTAATATCAAAGTAAAATACCGGGCAGCTGTAATATCGCACTAATCGCAAAGTAAAATACCGGCAGCTATAATATCGCACATAGCAAAGTAAAATACCGGGCAGCTATAATATCGCAACTAATATCAAAGTAAAATACCGGGCAGCTGTAATATCGCACTAATATCAAAGTAAAATACGGGCAGCTATAATATCGCACTAATAGCAAAGTAAAATCCGGCAGCGTGTATAATCGCACTAATAGCAAAGTAAAATACCGGCAGCTGTAATATCGCCTAATATCAAAGTAAAATCCCGGCAGCTGTAATATCGCCCTAATAGCAAAGTAAAATCCGGGCCGCTGTAATATCGCACTAATAGCAAGTAAAATACCGGGCAGCTATAATATCGCACTAATAGCAAAGTAAAAATACCGGCAGCTGTAATATCGCACTAATAGCAAAGTAAATACCGGGCAGCTGTATATCGCACTATAGCAAAGTAAAATACCGGCACTAAATATCACACTATAGCAAAGTAAAATACCGGGCAGCTATAATATCGCACTAATATCAAAGTAAAATCCCGGCAGCTGTAATATCGCACTAATAGCAAGTAAATCCGGCAGCTATAATATCGCACTAATAGCACAAGTAAAATACCGGGGCAGCTGTAATATCGCACTAATAGCAAAGCTAAGAAACCAGAAGGTTGACATTTTTACATATCTCGTCGATAGACTAATAAAAGCCCAGAAAAAAACAACACTACTGGGAAACTTGGAACAAGTCCAGTTTTGTTAGAACACAAGCGCCTGTTCATTCGAGATTCGTGCATCGGCACACATTCATTCAGCTGATCAATCTTAATAAATAAGGATTTGTTTTTAACTTTTTAAAAATAATAACTGTATTTTATATGCACATGCACTTTTACTTTCTAAGACGACTTTTGATATACCTGAAAACACACCAATAAGAAGATTGTGATTGGACTCATGGGAGAGTATATATATGTGTTTGTTATACTACACTTATTAAAAGGACAATGTGTAGTCCGAAATATGTTGCAATTAATAACGCTTGTTTGCACACTTGATTTGCATTTGAAACACTGCGTAGTGTCCCCTTCTTCATACATTGCACACTTAAAGGGCAGGTCCACCCTTAAAACTAATCACACCCACTGCTGGCCCCACTGTGTATTGTCAAAATCCTTACCTTTCTCCTCTGCTACTTCTAGTTCTCCTGCATTGTCTATTCAAAGTCCAGGAAAGTGAAGAGTAGGAGCCTTCCTGTGTAAAAAAAGTATCTGCCCCTTCCCTGTCCTCCTGGAGGACTCTGGCATGGCCAGGGGATCCCTCCCCACCCCCCTCCGAATCCCTCCCACCTACCCTCCAGATCCCTCGCCTCTGCAGTGATGGTTTTGAAAATTAAACTTTTTTTCTGTAGCGTAGGGACCCCACTCCCAACCCTAACTGCCAGGTTTAAAACTTAAAAAGCGTAGAGGAACTTACTTACCAACCTTTATTCCACGTCTGTGATTGACTGACTCTCAGCCAATCACAGATGAGGCTGCTGGTCTGGCTCTTAATGCTACTCGTTCCTGTAAGTAGCATTAGAGGCAGAGGGAACGAAGTTTGTAAGTAAGTTTCTCTGCCCTTTTGTAAACTTAGTGGTTAGGGTTGGTTGGGGGTCCTAGATACAGAAAAAAGTTGATTTCGGGGTAGAGAAACCGTTTAACGACATGTTCGTGCACGGACTACCAAATCAGAGACAGGACAGCTATAGTCCGATAATGGACGATACAGCCATTAATCCCAATACACCTAGCGATTTGTTTTTTATCGTAACTGGGTAAAAATCCAATTTGGCTACTATATCTTTAATGTGTATGCCCCTCAAATTTCTTTACAATAGGAATGGTTGGATGATGTTTATTTGTCCCGATTAATGGCTGCATGTGCATCATGTATGAAACACCGACCATTGCTAAAAATCTGAAAAGCAACGACAACTAGTGACATTTTACAAAGGACACCACCTGTGTTACCCAAGGTGAGGCTACTTATAGTTAAGTTGGAGGTGGAGCCCGAGCTTTGTGATTATTGACAATGACGTATTGTCCTCCATTGGTAAGCTTTGTGGTTTTCCTGAAGTACCCAACGTTTGTAAATGTAACGTTAAACTGCACACGTAGTGAGAGTATCACCAACAAACTGTGTCCTGGGGTTAACAGTCAAACTGCTCACTCCTGCAAAAAGGAATTTCAATAGATGTAACTGACACAAGTAAACCAACTCAGGCGAGAATTGTTTGGAAGAGCCACGACAAGATTTGATGGTTCGAGTGACATTTTAGAGGGAATCAGAGACTGCAAGTTAATATGATATTCAGACACATGTTAGACTGCTCTAGTCAATATACAGTCAATACACAAAGGTTGCGGCTCACTCACCACAAGCATCGAAAAAGGCGAAGAACTAGACATTTCTTTTCCTTCTCACAATGCGCTCTGCCTACCATCACTCAATGCTACTTTACCACTTGATATATAGGATACACTGACGAGATTTTGGGCTTGGCTCCCTGGTCTGTTGTAACAATCACACTGTAGTTTGCATTTATGCACTGGCTCCCCCTGGGCTTGTATGACGTATGTCAAGCAGGCGAATGTTTCACTGTCCCTGAATAAACATGATATCGCATTGGGAATAACAATACATGGATTTATCAGTAAAAAGAAAAAGTTTCAAGCATCACCAATTACAAATATAAAACCTTATAAAAACTGAACGTGGGGAACAATTTAATGGATCTGATCCAACGTCGTCAATATAAATGAAAGCACCATATAGCCAACATAACGGATCCATCTCTGGGATCCATCTCTGTTATTACAGAATGTCAGCAAACTGATAAAACCAATCGCCTGCATTCATTTGTCCTTTCTAAAGATGCAATATGGCTACCCGGAGCACCTATAGTTCAGGCTCCATTGATCCTCTAACTCCCCTATTGGTCACAGGGAAGGTTCGCTGTCGCTGGATTGGAAGGTTTCACACCCAATCAAATGCGTTAAATTTTGTAGAAATACAAGTACAAATAGTTTGCCTGTGATATTAATTAGCAGTAACCAGTCGATGGTTTTTACCGGGTTACTCACAGTTAGATGACATTTTAATGGTTGCGTATATTAATAGCACGGGCAAATGTTTGCACTTTTATTGCATCAGGCCCAAAGGGTGTTCATGAGGTGCAATGTATTGTGCAATCCACTAAATGAGTGTAAAACCCATGCTACTTTTAGAGTGTATGCGTCTCCCGTAGCAGATTAGGCTGCGTGACTCTGGGTGAATTTCACCTGCAGGTAAGTATTTAATGGCAGCTATCAGCTGGCATTAAATACTTATGTGCGCACAGCCGTGCCGCCTCTGGTAAATATGCTTGCGACGCTGCAGCTGCCCTGACCAATGCTTAAAGTTAAGCTAACCAATCGTAATCAGTTACGTGATGACTTTAAGAGCCTTTTTTTGCAAAATTTCTAAGCATGACAATGAGGCCTTTTCATTGGTCCTGAGAGCCCACAAATTACCGTACCTTTCCGTACTGGCTACCGAATTGCTAGTGGTCACAAAGTGCTTAATACATCATGGGTGCAAATGCCGGTAAGTTACCATATGGAATATATTGCTCCTCCAGTTACATAAATAACGGTGTGGGAGACATTGGGAAGTCTTTATGAAGGTAGCTGTTCATTTTTCAATGGTGGTTTGTATCTAGAAAATGTTTGCTATATTTTTACAAAATAAAATTGAAAAGACTGATACAAACCAATCAGATGTTATCTAGACCTAAGACTTACTGTAATTGGTTACAGCATTTTAAAAGACAGACAAACATGTACTTCCTATTGCATCACCCCTATAGTGACTGCTTTCAGTTACACAATATTGACATTTTGAATGACCATTTGAAACCGTGCCCATACCTCGGGCTGTGTTGTTTACATTGGGCGAGCAAGTGAGCTTGAGAGAATTGAATCCCCCATTCGTACAACATTCAGCCAGGGTAATCTCCGAGTTGTCGCAGTTGATTGGATTGATGGTATATATCCGTCATGTATAAAGTTGAAACACTAATGTTATTTTCCACGGAGAAGGTGTTAGAGTTGCTTTCAAATAAGCACATGAAAGTCCCTTTAAGGCAAAAGACAGTAAAGGTTACAGAGTGACAATCCTATTTATATTGTAAGATTTATTATCTTTGTAGTATCCTAATATCAGGGCCGGTTTTAGCTTATTTGGTCCTGGGCAAAGATGAGCATGGGGCCTCATACTGATAGAAAGGTCCCCATGAGAAATACTTTATTCTCTCCATTCTGGGTGAGTGTGACCTTTCTTTCCTGACTGTGAGTCCCCATCTTTCTCTGGATTCTGTCCCCATCTTTCTCTGGATTCTGAGGCCTTCTCACGCTCATCTCTTTTATTCCATCTCCAAGTCCAGCCCATGTCCCTTCCTTTTCCCAGATGTGCCCCCTTTTTGCTGTAGGTCAGGTTTCCCCTCTCCACTCCCTCCACGCAGTGCCCCCACCAGCCAGGCCAAGCAAACTCTCCTTCTGGCAGAAAAACTGGACTGTAACACTGGCTGGGGGTAATGGAGGGGTGGCTGTAACACTGGCTGGGGTAATGGAGGGGTGGCTGTAACCTGGCTGGGGTTTGGAGGGGTGGCTGTAACACTGGCTAGGGGTAATGGAGGGGTGGCTGTAACACTGGCTGGGAGTTATGGAGGGGTGGCTGTAACACTGGCTAGGGGTAATAGAGGGGTGGCTGTAACACTGGCTGTGGGTAATGGAGGGGTGGCTGTAACACTGGCTGGGGGTTATGGAGGGGTGGCTGTAACACTGGCTAGGGGTAATAGAGGGGTGGCTGTAACACTGGCTGTGGGTAATGGAGGGGTGGCTGTAACACTGGCTGGGGTTATGGGGGTGGCGTAACACTGGCTAGGGTAATAGAGGGGTGGCTGTACCACTGGTTGGGGGTTATGGGGGTGGCTGTAACACTGGCTGGGAGTTATGGAGGGGTGGCTGAACACTGGCTAGGGTATAGGGGTTGGCTGTAACACTGGCTGGGGGTTATGAGGGTGGCTGTAACACTGGCTGGCTGGCGGGGGTATGAGGGTGGCTGTAACACTGCTGGGGTTATGGAGGGGTGGCTGTAACACGGGTAGGGGGTTAATGGAGGGGGGTGGCTGTAACACTGACTGGTTTATGAGGCTGGTGTAACTGGCTAAACCTGGGGTAATGGAGGGGTGGCTGTAACACACTGGACTAGCTGTGGTAATGGAGGGGTGGCTGTAACACTGGCTGGTGTAATGGGGAGGTGGCTGTAACACTGAGCGGGTAATGGAGTCGTCGCGTAAGTGTAACAGTTAGGGGATGGGGACACTGCTGGGCGTAATGGGGGAAACCAGGGACTGGCTGAACACTGGTATGGCGGGTAATGAGGGGTGGCTGTAACATGGCATCGTGTGGTAATGAGCTGACTGAACAGGATGACTAAGTCAAGCTGGACTTACAAGAACTCCTTCTCAAGGACCTCAAAGAGTCACCGGACACCATGACGGAAACCCTTTATATAAACAGGTATTCAACTCCAAACTTCTCTACAAACAAACAATGCAAACCAGTTTCACTTATATAAGAATTATTAAGATGATTATTTTATCTGTCCCTTTAAGTAACAGCGTGATTAATGGCTGCATCTGCATCTTTGTTAATTGTATAATTTATGAAACATTGCCCATTGCTAAAAATGATATGAAAAACATGTATACAAACGTTAACCAGTGATTTGTACAAAGGAACCAACCTGTGTTCCCCAGGTGAGGTTAATTATAGTTAAGTTGGAGGTGGAGCCCGAGCTTGTGATTACTGACAATGTCGTACTGTCCTCCATTGGTTAGCTTGGTGATCCCATTGAAGTACCAGATGACGTTATAAATGTAGACTTAAACTGCACACGATAGTGAGATTATCACCAACAAACTGTGTCCTGGGGATAACAGTCAAACTGCTCACTCCTGCAAAGAAAGGATTTCAATAGATATCACTGAGCACAGTAAAACCAACTGTCTTCGTTTATATTCAGGGAATCACTTGACAAGGAATAATTATGGGTAATGGGGATTCCACAATTTACACAGTAAGCAGTCCGTAATGCTATGCTAGCCATGCGCTAATGACTATAAATATTAGGTATAAGTTCCTCCTGTGGTTCCGCAGACTTTCAATTCATATCCGGTTCGAAACATTTTCAAACTAATTTTGGAATTTCTAAAAATTCTGCCGGATCCGCGGAAAGCAGGGTCCTGACCCAATGTCAAATGCAAACCCACCAGCCTAGGAGGTTTTCATGGTAATTCCCTAGTTTATGGCCAGTATAATAATACTGCAATAGTCATCATAGTACAAGGAGGGTTCCAAGGCCCTGAAAAGTGATTAACAGTAAAAATACGCACCAGGTAGGCTCTGTGTCTGCCAATATCACAGGGAAAATCCTTATCTAGACACATTAGATTTTATAAAAGAAATTTGTACCTACATCCCCAACCTGTCATAACCATGTCCGCAGGGCGTTTTTTAGACATAGGCCACCTAGGCAAGTGCTAGGGGGCCTCACACTAAGCACTGTGATCTGGCCGTGGAAAGTGCTCCGCCATTTCCACCCCCACCCGTGGCTCCGTTGTGGGCCGCGGAAAAATGTGGCTGGGCGGCGGGTTGGGAATTACTCTGCTAGGTCAAGATTTCAATACACCACTCCTGCTAGAGCTGTCAATCAATCCCCTAACAGTATGTGTGTGTGAGTTCTCCAAGACTCCTTCCTTCTCACTAAAATGATTGGCAATACTGGGTTAAAACAGAAGTAAAGGGAAGGAGAATGAAGTAGCTTTCAACAATTTATTGATACTTCTCTTCTGTGTCTGTCTATATCGCTGTCTTTCTATTTCTTTATCTGTCTGTCTCTGTCGATATCTCAGTCTATTTCTTTAACTGTCTATCTGTCTGTGGCTGTCTATATCGCTGTCTTTCTATTTGTTTATCTATCTGTCTGTCTCTATCTTGTCTGTGTCTCTGTCTAACTCTTTCTCTGTCTCTGTATACTATAATTTATAAAATGTCAGGGTCCACACACACTGACCTGTATATATACAAATGTGCTGTCCAGCACAAACACTGCCTGTATATATAAAATGTCATGCCAGTACAGGCTGACCTGTATATATAAATGTCTGTCCAGCACACAACACTGACCCGTATATAAAATGTCATTCCAGCACACACTGACCTGTACTTTTACTAAATTCATGTCCCGGCACACACTGACCTTGTATATATAAATGTCCATGTCCAGCAACATCACACTTACCTATATTTATAAATGTGTCCATGTCCACACACACTGACCGTAAATATTACTACATATGTCATTCCAAAACCTGCCCAAGAAGTCCGTACAGATATGAGGAAATGGGGGTAGACATAGGTTAAACATGAATCGCTAGGCTGTAAATATAGTATAGGAGAGTTGCGCAATGCGGTTTGGACTCAGGTTAGGTCAGTGAAAGAGAGGTAATGTCTAGGCCCTATTATTGCTTGCCGAAGATGTGGGTTTTTATTTATGTTTGTAGGTCTTAAGGGATGGTGAATGAACGGACAGATTGGATGAAGGTGAGTTTCCGATCAGGCGAGGGCAGCCAGGCGAAGTTCCTGAATGCAGGCATGGAAGGTGACGGGTGTATGAGTCACAGAGGATTTTTGCCAGAGCGGAGGTTTGCGTTCTGGGACGTAATCTGTGGGATCAGCTCTGAGATGTATGGGAGGGTGCGGGTGTTATGGAATGCTTTCATGAGACAGTGGTAAACGCAGCTTGTCTGATCCTTTGTGTGGAGCTGGCAGCCATTGGAGGGACTGACAAGAAGAGAGAGGCTTAAAAGTTAGAAGCGAATGAATGACCCGTGCAAGCAGAGTTTACTAGATGGACCAGGTGCCCTCAGACTTTTGAGCAGATCTACTCATCAGGCATGCTGGGAGTCTTTAGTTGAACATGTGAAGTTTCATACGGTTTTCCATCACTGCATATGCAGTACTGCAGCCAAGCAGCCCGCCCCTAAATCAGTCCTTATCAGCATTGAGACAGAGGGTAACAATGTCCCCCCTATAGACCCACAAGTAGAAAATGGGCTCGAGTATTAACTTACAGTAACTCCCTCCTGCTCTCTATGAGATCACAGCACAGAAGAGCTCACCAAGTGTCAAGGGAAAGGGCGTGAGGGTGCGAAGCCACAGACAGTAGAAGCCCTTTATCGCGATATGTACATGGGCACATGCAGCAGACACGACGCCTGTTTCTCTTCCTTATCTAGGATGAGCAGTATTGCAGGGGGAAAACTGCTCTTTCGCCCCCTTCCTTCACTCCTGTGGGCCCTTCCAAGTTCTTGGCCCCATACAGGAGTACCCCCCTTTCCCCCCTATAGCGGCCCGGTGATGGACTGAAGTTGTAAGACACTCGGTTTGTTTGGTAAACAATACAGAAGTTGTTGCAGTATGTATAGCCGGGATACTGATTTAGGGCAGGACCAGGATTTTAGTAGCTTCTCTCGAAGGAGGAGGAATGCTGGGAGCATTTCTCGTGAGTTTGCAGCCGACCAGGAATTAGTCAGACAAATGACATGGAATTTTTGAAGGATAAGATCAATTATCCTTTAGCTGTTATTCCCATGAACAACA
The DNA here is from genome assembly GCA_019447015.1 of Hymenochirus boettgeri. Taxonomy (NCBI): domain Eukaryota; kingdom Metazoa; phylum Chordata; class Amphibia; order Anura; family Pipidae; genus Hymenochirus; species Hymenochirus boettgeri. Next base: position 276,418,248 of record CM033473.1, on the reverse strand, counting down.
TGAAGGAGATGGGGAATCGCGAGATATTTGGTACATGTTCCTCAGACTCAATTTTCACAAGTCCCAACAACTACAGAATCTTGAGCCTGCACTGGTAAACTTACCATGTGACATCATGTCCTTTTCCTGCCAACGGAAGCAGAAGAAGCGTGCCAGACCACATTTGACGGGTGTTTAGATACCTTTGTCAGAAATAGCTAGATTTTTAGTGGTGTTATTATTATAATGAAATTTTGGTGTTTTGGGTGTATACATACCCTTAAAACCAATTACAACTAACAAAGAATGGTGAATAGTGGTCACTAAATAAAAATGGGTGTAACCAAACAAAAGTAGGAGTAGCCTTAAGAAGTGGATGTGACCCTGTTTGGCCCTCATTTGCATTTCAAATATTAGTAGGTGGCATCTGGTAAATCTGCTTGGAACACACAAGCAGATGGGTGGTGGCACCATGCTTGGCACACAGACCAACAATGATACGCATCACCATCCTGAGCCTAAGCCACAGTCCTTTCAAGTCCAGGATTGTTAAAACTGTTCACTTGGCTAGTGTATCGTTTTCGTTCTCGCCAGAAATGTTTCAGCCGCAAAGGGCTGGAGGTCCGAGGGCTTGTGAACAGTGCAAATCCTATTGGCTCTAACTTTCAGACAGCGGTGGCGCTTCAAAAGAAGCGCAACCACACGGGGTATGGTTTTTCATACACGGGGCCAACCCGACTGTGCCGGAAAGAGTACAAGAAACCTGGACAGGCGGTGTGGCAATTCCCTATGCCGCTCGCCTGTTGACTTCTATATAACAGGATCTTTAAACCAGTCATCCCACTGGATAATTCTTTTTTTTGTTTGCTTTAGTTTTTTGCTAAGTAACAGACGTAAAGGCTCTGGTCTTTCCTCCTCCTTCTTCAATAAAAGAGAATGAAAGAACTTACATGATCTGCTTGCTCCTCTCAAAAGTATCTGATAGGTCACAAACATGCACAGTGAGATCGTAACGCATAGAAGATCCGTTTGGCAACCTGTCCATAATAGCGGCGCAGGAGCGAGCGACCATGGTAATTAGGCTTACATTCTCTCCTCGGCTCCCTGCGCAACGGGAGTGTAGACACAGCTCACTGATGCTTTAAGAAACTAAATGGCAAAAACTATATTCCTTGAGATGGGATACCCTTTAAGCAAATGAGCATGGTTGCTTCACCCTGCTCTCTAAAGTCCATTGGTCAGGTTCCATCCTGTAGGTGCGGATTGTTAAAATACGGGGTGTGCCATTATGACATTATTATAGATAAACAAACAAGAGGAGACGAGTATTTACCAGGGATATGGAGGGTCCGTAATCTGCAGACGGCAACTGTAATTAGTGAGGTCAAAGTTGTGGTGTCAAGTAACCAACGCTAAAAGATATTGTCCTCCAACAACTGTAGAAGCTATTCAATGGGCCAACTTGTAATTGGGCTGGGTGGATGAGTACTGACAACGTCACTTGCTTGCCGCCAGATTCAAGACTCTGTTGTTGTGACGCACATAAAAATTACCTGGTTAAAACATAGGAATAAAATAAGAAAGTATAAAAATGGTTGTTACTTTTATCTATATACTACTTGTACCTGCGTGCATACTCTAGATTGTTTTGGGGTTAGCATTAACCTTGGTGAACCTACAAGGATCCCTTAACTAAGGGCTAGGCACCACTGGGCCAGTGCATTTCAATGTGGGTGGTCACACTGTATGTGCGCTGTGATCAGTTTTCGGAATCACATGTGCTCACCATTTTTTGTGCGGATAACATATTATTGGCAAATCGCCAATACGAGATTGTTTTGCCATTTTTAGCCAATAGAAACTTGAACTACTATATACATAATAGAAGGACTGGGAAGTGCCCGCCAATACACTTACCTCGCCATGTTGGATTAGCATTAGCAATGCTAAGCACAGATGTCTATTTTAGAGGATTATATGGGGGGTGTTTGCAGAGTTATAACCGGACAGGGGCAGTATATTATGCTGCTGCTGGCAAAATACCAAGTAATGGTCCGTTATGTCCATGGATGCGGTGCACTCCAACCATATGGTTGCCCCTCTAAAATGGAGTATAGTGCTGCCCCGACTATTCTTGCTAACTTAGCTGAAAAAGAGAAAAGAAGAAATGAAAGTTTTTAAAGCTGGAATCTGATTTCAAAATCCAACTTGATTCTGGATATTTGTCAAAATATGCATTTTAGGTTTTCCTTAAAAAGATTACACTATGGGAATGTCCTAAGATTGGGGAAACATTTTTTGAAACATGTCCACCCCCATTTACTTACCTTACCTCTCTCCTTCGCCACAACTGCCCCGGCCCTCTGCTTGCACGAACTGCAAGCAGGGGGCGGGACTGGCAGCCGCATCTGTAATTGACTGAGAGGCAGCCAATCACGATGCAGCTGCCGGCTGCTCAGAACGGCGAAGGAGAGAGGTAGGTAAGTATGATCGGGGGACTTCTGATGATATAATTATAGTGGTTGGGGCTGGGGGAACATGAACATATTATATAACAAACGGATTTTACGCAGGGTGAGGGGAGACCAAAGCGGGTGGGAGTCTGGGAGAGAGGGGGGGGGTGCGCTCTCCTGCCATGCCTCACCTTTCGAGGTGAGGCAGACGCGGGAGAGGACAGATCTCTACACTGTAGTTTCCTGACTTTGGAGGGGCACAGCAGAGAACCATTTGGAGCAGAAATGTAAGGTAAGGATTTTACAAACTACACAGTGGGCCAGTATGGGTTAAATTTTAGTTTTGGGGGTGGACATGCCTTAAAATATCTTAAGATTTTACTTCTCCTTAAATGATATGAACACTGGATATTTGTCTTTTTAAAGCCCATTCCTGGAAACTATAATTCTTCCCAACTATCACTGTACAATTTTTTTATTGATCTGATTTCTTAAGATATCCAGTCTGAAACTTTACATTACAGCTGTCAATACAAGTGTCTTATTATCATAAACTCTTCTGTTATGTTGTTTGCTGTACTGGAATGGTGACATTGTACTGCTGGTGGGAAATTCCCTCTCCCAATGCTGCAATATAGAGATTACCTAACTTATCCTGAAATTTTTTTTTTGGAGTGACATGGCCTTTAAATGCAAAGGAATGTATGGGAGGTAAACAGAGCTGTTGAACACTGTTAAATCTCGGGTTCTGGGTCATAAAGCTGGGTACACACAGTAACGATAAAGCCCCGATACCGTCGGATCCGCCGGTATCGGGCTTTATCGTAACTGTGTGTACGTTCGTTCCCAACGAGCGCGCGGCCCGAACGATCGGGTCGGCCGTACGCTCGTTCGGGAAAGGCCGAAAATTCCCATCGCCGCGCTAGACTCTTATAGGGAGTCTAAGCGGCGGCCGTATGGAAACACACAGTCCAGAAGCGTTTCTCCCTATAGGGAGACGCTCGGACTGTGTGTAATGCAGATCTTTGAAAATGGCAGACAGGATCTTGCAATCCTGTCTGTCATCTTTCAGAATCTTTACTGTGTGTACCTCCTTAAGAGGGCAGGATCTGCTGTAGCACAATCTGTGACTAATAGAGGTGGGCCTCTATGCTGTAATATATTGTCTGTCTTCTGCTAGAAAGCAAGGCTGCAGCCTTCTTGGTTTGATCTGTTGAGCACTACAAAGCAGGTGAAGTGTCTGCATACACCTCTACTTCCACCAAAAAAAAGGTGGATTATGGGAGCTGATCCCTTGTACCACAGGTAATTTTATAAATCACCAACAGCCACAGCAAAGGGGAGAGACAAGACAACGGCTGTTGTATCTTTGCTACGTGTTCTATCTATTGGGACAATGTTGTCTGAAATGCTTTAGTTCCCCTTAAGACTGCTGTGTGTAAAATACAATGCTCTGTCTACACAAAACTTGGTGGCTCAGTCACAGCAGCAAACATCCAAATAAGAACAAAACGTGGCATTCCCTACTCAGAGTCTCCTTCTACACCACCTCACTTCAGGAAAATTCTACAACGATGTTACTTACCATCTGACACATACGTACACTAACTGATTTTGTGACCTTGGCTCCAGTGCCTGTAGAGCATCACACTGTAGGTTGCGATTGTTTATTCACCACTTTTCTGCAGGGGCTTGTAATGACGTAAGAAACGAGTCAAGTCACTGGACTTTTTCACTGTTCCTGCGTTTAACAAACAGTGTATCAGTGCGGGCATGGCACTAACAATAAAACCGATTTAAACAGCAAAGAAAAGTTTCAGCGTCACCATTTACCAGTGTAAACTTTTTTGGTGCACAATCATGGTGAAAACACGCTTCTGATCTGCAAGTCAGTTAAACATTTAAACATTTATAAAGAAACCAGGTGAATTTCTGTTGGCTGTAATATGATTAACAAACCCCGCCCATTCACCAGGGAGATGCAATATGCAAGTGAGTGTAAAACCCACTGGTTCCGGACGCACTAGCGTGACTACAATTGCAGCACACCCAATGCCATACAAATTTTGCCCTACCAGGCTATGCTGCTTACCTGCGCAATCGCAGTACATAATCCAGGTAGGTAACACTTTAGTTACTGCATCTCCGAATATGTTTATGCACTGATTTGCTGTAGATAAATTATTTGAGAAAAGATTCTTGTTATGCCAGTGAGATCATCAACTAACTAAATTAAAAAAAAGTCTGTATATAGATGTTCTTTTTGAAGTGTATATTATTTTAAAATAATGTTTCTGGAGATTAAAAGACTTATACTTTGCAGTAACTGACTTTTTTCTGTCTCCTCCCACAGTCATTGTCACTGACTATTCTCCTATCTCTGACATTTGAGAACATATGTTATGACAGGGGGAGGATCTAGAAGAGAGTATAATTTTCCTGGAATGGGAACCCTTCTGTATTTTTTTATTGTCTCATCCGCAAACGCATCATCAAAATACATAACTAAATGGTACATATGGTAATCTATGAAGAAACGTGAGTATAATTTTTATCTCAGTGTTTTGTATCTCGAAAAATGTTTTTAAAGTATTTTCAGGGTTATTCATAATCATAAGTTTTTCGTTTAACATGGTGCAATTTTGCCCCAACCATCAGTGTGACTTTCAAATGTTAACATAAGATCTGGTTGGTTGGGGCAAAATTAGCACCATTTTAATAAGACATTTTATTGAATCTCCTGTTAGTATTTTATAAATAACATTATGCTGAGTTGAGGAAAACATTTCAATACAACATAGAAGCGGCAATCCTGGCACATGTTCTTTTTAATAATTTTATTTATATTCAACGTTCTGATGTCTCTCGGGACAGCTTCATTAGGACACGAGACGTTGAAACATTGAATAATGATAAAAAAGCAGTGTGTCTGATATTCATTCTATATTGGTATTAACGGTATCGTGCAAAATATTTCATATTTACTTTCAAATAATGATTTACAATTATATGAATGCTGTGTCATACCTCGTACTGAACTGAGTGTATTGGGTGCGCAAATCGAGTGTAAGTGAATTGATATCCCCATCCGGGGACATCCAGCCTGGTATTTTCTGTGTTGTTGCGTGATTGTATTGATAGTAAAATCCTCTGTTTTTATAGATGAAATATTTATGTCCGTGTCCACGTGTTGGTGCCAGAGTTGAATGAACACATGTAATTCCCTTTGGAAACCAAAAAGACAGCAAGGTTCCAAAATGACAATCGTATTTATACTGCGGATTTTTATTTTTCTGTCTCTATGACAATGCCAAAGACAATGCAGAAATTCCCCAATCAAGGACTGTTGAGAGTCAAAGAGATTAGATTTGGGGCACCAGTTCCAGGAAAACACCCCTTGATCTTAATATAGATTTTGAATTAAAGAGCAAAGCCCACATTAACATCTTTGAATAAAGTTTTTTCTTGATCTCTAGGAATCCTATCAGGGACCTACGATGGAACAACTCTAATATAAGGAGGCCAACACATGCGATTGTCATCTTTGTAGTGTACTGATCGTATCTGGACAAATATTTAACAACTAGAAAATAATCAAAAATTGGTATCGCACAACCATAAAAATTTAATTATAATCTACCCCCCGAGGCCTTTTCAATGTGGAACCTGTAAGATATAACATTCTAAACAGATTATAACACACGGGTCTCACTCACCTCCGTTCGCGTCGTTTCCTCCTCTCCTCACACGGCACTGTAATCCTGCTCACAACTTTCACGCAATCAGTTCCTCTTCACTGCACATGCAAGATATTGTGCTATCAACAAGACAATGTAACTACAGAGGGAAGTTTACTTTTTTTGCATTTGCTGGTAGCGTGGTATCTCCTGCATGTGGAAAAGGGGTAATCGCGCTACAGATGTGACCAGAAATTATAGTGGTGAGGGCATCACTGGGAGCTGTAATCACTGCTTGGATCAAGTAGATTTTTGTAATTTGTAGGAGTTGAAGGTGTGTGTGTGTGTGTGTGTTGGGGGTGTTGTAATTGATTTCTTTAGGTACAGTGCTACATTGGGACTTCAGTAACACACAGGCAGCTACTACGCGGATTGGGTTTAATCGCACAAAGAGCACAGATACAGATAATGTTTTATATGTTAATTCCTTTCCTGATCAAATGCTGAATCAATAGCCCTGCCATGACAAGAAAAAAAGCTTTACTTTTTAGAATGGATAGTTCTACATGTAGTGTGTCAGGGGGAGGGGCTGGTTATTGACAGTTCTTCTGACTAGCTGTGCCCTCGGCCTATGACTAAAGAACCGGCCAAAACGCATAAGGCGTTGTTAGCCATTTTTACTACAACTATAAACGGCTCTTGTAGTTTGAATTTAGTTGTTTTTCAAAGCCTACATTTGCCCAGGGTTTTAGCCTTTTCCATAGACTACAAGGAGCTCATATTCCCCTGTCGTTTTCTACGGTTTGAATAATCTGTTAATGATTTTTTGTTTCACACATGAAGATAGGGATGGAATCGAACTCGATCTTTTAGAACTTTTGGGCTTTTTAAACTCAGACATATTTTTGATAATTATCGAAAATTGGAAAATTAGCAAATTTTCGAATGGATAAACCTCCATAACCCTCTAATGTAGTGTTTGATAACCCTCGAATTTGGCCTTTAGTAACCCTCGAATACGCCGATAACCCAATCTACAATATATTAAAATGTAATATTTTAGCGGACATCCCCCTTAAAAAAAACACATCAGAACTCTACTTACAAGCCCACACTCCCACAGCGCTCTGATCTGGCTCTCTGCTTGTGGAACTTGCAAGCAGGGACCGGAGCGAAGGGCTGTAAGTAGATTCTGATGTTTTTTTTTTAAGATATAACTCGGCAGTTAGGAGAGGGCAAGAAGGAGCTACAATATGTAAAAGAAATTATACTATTGGAAGAGCAGGCTTGGATTGGGCAAAGGATTGGGAGGGGGGAGGCTCCCCTGCGGGCATGTCACACTACCTCCTGGAGGCAAGAGGGAGGCAATACTTTTTGCAAGAAACATCTACTACGGTTCAGTTTCCGACTTTGCACAGGCATTCAGAGAGAACCATAAGGAGGGCAGGATGTAGTTAAGGATATTTTAAATACACAGTGGGGTCAGATATTGGGTTTAAATTTAAATTTTGGGGGTAGACAAAAAATTAACTTTACATGTATTTTATCAGAACAAAATATTTTTCCTCATTGACTTTAAGTGTCCACTTTTTCGAACTACACGAACTTTACTGAATTTGAAAATTTGAAAATGAAACAAACTTATGAAGTTTTTGCTATCTCTAGTAATGATGATGGCAGGTTCATTGGGTAGTTTAATAAAAAAAAAAGCCAGGTGGTTTCTGGAAGAATATTGGCGTTTTCCTGGTATCTAAATTATAAAAGCCCTCATATGTACGTATATCTCTCCTTTCTATTGGTCAATCACCATGCTCACATTTATACCACATATTGGTCTAACTTAAAGGAGAACTAACCCAATTTATTTTTATAATCTGAAAACCACCCCCAGAAAATACTAATAAGCCAAAAAATCCCACTTCAGTAAATTGTATTAAGTAAATGTAACCAGGACCTGTTAAGAATGGATGAAGTATCTGGTGTATGTGCAGTGGTCAGCCCCACACCTCCTGCCCTCATTCACATGCTTCCTTGCTTTATCTCTCCTGTAAAAGGATTGGCTAGAGATTATTAATGGGTGTGACTCAACTGTAACATACAAAAGATGGTGGCTCCCGCTCTGCCGGATCGCTCCTCCCGGTCCTTCCCCACTCAAATAGCGTGCCAGCTAGCACTGGAGTGTCTCTTCTCCACACAGTCCTGTTCCTTCTACAAACATAGAAAAGGTGCTGCTGCACTGCATAGAAACATATGCCACATATAGATAACCACATATAGATAACTTCATATAGAAAACTACATGTAGCATGTAGAGCACCACATATAAAAAACAACCTATAGAAAACCACATGTACATGTAGCACCTCACATATTGAAAACCACATATAGATACCACATAGAGAAAACCACATGTAGCTATGTCAGCTAACCACATATAGAAAACCACATATAGATACTACATATAGAAAACTACATGTAGCATTGTAAAACTAACCCCATATAGAAAAACCACCATGTTAGCAGTAGGCTAACCACATATATAAAACCACATATAGATAACCACATTAGAAACACACTGGAGCATTTGAGCTAACCACATATAGAAAACCACATATAGATAACCACATTAGAACACCACATTAGGCATGTAGAGCTAACCACATATAGAAACCAATGTACATGTAGATCTAACCAGCATATGAAAGCCACATATAATAACCACATATAGGAAAACCACAGTAGAGCTAACCAATATAGATAACCCATATAGACAACCACATGTAGCTTGTAGAGCTAACCACATATAAACACCACATGGATGAAAACCAACATGGAGCTGTAGCTAACCACATATAGAAAACCACATATAGATAACCACATATAGAAAACCACATGGTAGGCTTGTAGAGCTAACCACATATAGAAACCACATTAGATACCACATATAGATACTAAAACCAATAAGAAAACCACATTTACATGTAGAGCTAACCACAATATAGAAAACCACATCTGAGATAACCACATATAAAGAACAACCACCTGGGGCATGTGAGCTAACCACATAGAGAAACCACATATCGAAAAACATGAACATGGTTTAAAAAGAAAATAACCACAATATAGAACCCATTAGAAATCACATATAGAAAACCACATGTAGCATGTAGAGCTAACCACATATATAAAAACCACTATTAGATAACCAATATAGAAAACCACATGGAGCATGTAAGAGCTAACACATATAGAAAACCACATATAGATAACCACATATAAAACTACAGTAGCATGTGAGCTAACCACATTATAGAAAACCACATGTAGCATGTAGAGCTAACCACATATAAATGCCACATAATAGATAACCACTATAGAAACCACATGTAGCATGTAAGCTAACCACATATAAATAACACATATAGAAAACCACCTGTAGCATGTAGAGCTAACCACATATAGAAAAACCACATGGAGCAATGTAGAGCTAACCACATAAAGATAACCACATGGAGCATGTAGAGCTAACCACATATAGAAAACCACATATAGATAAACCATGTATAGATAACTACATAAGAAAACTACATGTAGCATAGAGCTAACCACATATAAAAAAACACATATAGAAACCCATGTAACATGTAGAGCTAACCACATATGAAAACCACATAGATACCACATATAGAAACCACATGTAGCATGTACAGCTAACCACATATAAGAACCACATATAGATACTACATATAGAAAACTACATGTAGCATGTAAAGCTAACCCATATATAGAAAACCACATGTAGCATGTAGAGCTAACCACATATATAAAACCAACTATAGATAACCACATATAGAAAACCCATGAATGTAGAGCTACCCATATAGAAAGAACAACCACATATAGATAACCACATATAGAAACCACATGTAGCATGTAGAGCTAAACCACATATAGAAAACCACATGTAGCATGTAGATCTAACCACATATAGAAAGCCCACATATAGATACCACATATAGAAAACCACAGTGTAGAGCTAACCATATATAAGAAACCACATATGACACCACATGTAGCTTGTAGAGCTAACCACATATAGAAAACCACATGGAGCATGTAGAGCTAACCACATATAGAAAACCACATATAGATAACCACATATAGAAAACCACATGTAGCTTGTAGAGCTAACCACATATAGAAAACCACATCTAGATAACCACATATAGATAACACATATAGAAAACCACATTTAGCATGTAGAGCTAACCACATATAGAAAACCACATCTAGATAACCACATATAGAAAACCACCTGGGCATGTAGAGCTAACCACATATAGAAAACCACATATAGAAAACCACATGTAACATGTAGAGCTAACCACATATAGAAAACCACATATAGATAATCACATATAGAAAACCACATGTATGCATGTAGAGCTAACCACATATAGAAAACCACATATAGATAACCACATATAGAAAACCACATGGAGCATGTAGAGCTAACCACATATAGAAAACCACATATAGATAACCACATATAGAAAACCACATGTAGCATGTAGAGCTAACCACATATAGAAAACCACATGTAGCATGTAGCGCTAACCACATATAAAAATGCCACATATAGATAACCACATAGAAAACCACATGTAGCATGTAGAGCTAACCACATATAAAACCACATATAGAAACCACCGTACATGAGAGCTAACCACATATAGAAAAACCACATGAGCATGTAGAGCTACCCATATAGATAACCACATGGAGCTGTAAAGCTAACCACATATAGAAAACCACATATAGATAACCTGTATATAAACTACATATAGAAAACATACATGTAGCTGTAGAGCTAACCCATATAAAAAACACATATAAAAACCACATATAGCATGTAGAGCTAACCACTATAGTAAACCACATATAGATAACCATGATATAGATAACTACATATAGAAAACTACATTAGCATGTAGAACTAACCACATAAAAAACCATATAGAAAACACATGTAGCATTTAGAGCTAACCACATATAGAAAACCACATATAGATAAACCACATATAGAATAACTACATACAAACTACATTAGCATGTAGAGCTAACCACATATAGAAAACCCACATGTAGCATGTAGAGCTAAACCACATATAGAAACGACATATAGATACCACATATAGAAAACCACATGGAGCATGTGAGCTAACCACATATAGAAAAACCACATATAGATAACCACATTTAGATAACCACATATAGAAAACCACATTACATGTAGAGCTAACCACATAGAAAAACCACATGTAGCTGTAGATGAACACATATAAAATGCCACACAAATACCACATATAGAAAACCACATGTAGCATGTAGAGGTAACCACATATAGATAACCACATATAGAAAACCACCTGTAGCATGTAGAGCTAACCACATATAGAAAAACCAATGGAGCATGTAGAGCTAACCACATATAGATAACCACATGGAGCATGTAGAGCTAACCACATATAGAAAACCACATATAGATAACCATGTATAGAAAACTACATATAGAAAACTACATGTAGCATGTAGAGCTAACCACATATAGAAAACCACATATAGATAACCATGTATAGATAACTACATATAGAAAACTACATGTAGCATGTAGAACTACCACATATAGATAACCACATATAGAAAACCATCATGCAAACTAGCATGTAGAGCTAACCACATATAGAAACCACATAGATACCCACTACTAGATAACTACATATACAAAACTACATGTAGCATGTAGAGCTAACCACATATAGAAAACCACATGTAGCATGTAGAGCTAACCACATATAGAAAACCACATATAGATAACCACATATAGAAAACCACAGATCAGTAAGCTAACCACATATAGAAAACCACATATAGATAACCACATATAGAAAACCACATGTAGCATGTAGAGCTAACCACTATAGAAAACCACATGTAGCATGTAGATCTAACCACATATAGAAAGCCTCATATAGATAACCACATATAGAAAACCACATGTAGCTTGTGGAGCTAACCACATATAGATAACCACATATAGACAACCACATGTAGCTTGTAGAGCTAACCACATATAGAAAACCACATGGAGCATGTAGAGCTAACCACATATAGAAAACCACATATAGATAACCACATATAGAAAACCACATGTAGCTTGTAGAGCTAACCACTATAGAAAACCACAATGTAGCATGTAGAGCAACCACATATAGAAAGCCACATATAATAACCACATATAGAAACCACATTAGTATGTAGAGCTAACCACATATAGATAACCACATATAGACAACCACTGTAGCATGTAGAGCTAACCACCATATAGAAAACCACATGAAGCATGTAGAGCTAACCACATATAGATAACCATGTGGAGCATGTAGAGCTAACCACATATAGATACAGATACTCCAAAGATCCCTCCCTAAAATTATCAGTGATCTCATGGCTTTATTTACAGTTACAGGCATGCCTTGGGCTTAGACAGTAGAGGGTGGATATAGACAGGGTTGAACAAATCTACCCCTTTGAAGGGGAACCTTCTCTTGGACCATTTTAGACCAAGGGTCATATTTATGAAAAAAACGAATTAGCGCAAAAAAATTACCGCCGCACATCGCGGCCGCGAAAATAGCGATATCGCCATATTTAAAATGGGCGAGGCGCCATTGTCCGCATGTATTGCGGTAATTTTAAGTCCATCTTCGCGCGATACTGCACTTAGCGCAAAGGTACACTCCGCTGCGGAACTCAGATGCCATCGCAGTAGATGGCTGAAGATAAAGAAAGAATGTCTGGCAACATCGGCTCTGCTGAGCCGGCGGTGCCGCGGGCTCACTGGCGGCCGCAGTGAGTCTGCCTGGCATCAGCGACTGAGTGGGGTTTGGTGTACGCCAGCCCGAAGACGTCGGCCAAGGGCTCTTTTAAGAGCCGCACACTGGGGGTCCCAGTTCGAACTGTCAGTGCCACAAGGGCCCTTACAAGGGCCGGGAGGGGGGGTCCCGGTTGAGCTGGCGCGGGACCCTTAAGCCCACAAGGCCCTTCTCAGGGCCCCGCTGGCGGGTGCCTCCACCCCTCCCAGCGGGCCCTTCCCTTCCCTCCCTGCACAGCGGCGGGGGCAGGGGGCTTGGAGGGGCTACTGGGGAGGGGGTGGCGCGCGGGTGGTCGCGACCACCTGCTGCGGCCCCTTCCCGGCAGCCCCTCCTAGCCTCCTGTTCCGAGATTGCCGCGAGGGGGAAGGGGTTGGGAGGGGCTGCTGGAAGCGGCGGCAGTGGTCGCGGCTGCCGCGGGGGGTCGAGGGCGGGGTGGCGTGCCTCCGGGGCAGGTTGCGACCACCCGCCGCGGGTTGCCTGCCCATCCCCGCCGCAGGGAGGCTAGTATTGGCTGCTTTCGCCACCTTAAGGTGGCAAAGCAAAACAGCCGATACTAGCACTGCGAAACAGATACCGCCACTATAAATAGAACGGCGGTAACAGGTAAGTATCGGCGCGAAGGGTTAAACGCCTCGTAACTTTTCGCGGCCGTTTTCGGACATTAATAATTGCGTTAAAAAAAACAAAACTTAATGAAGCTTTATAAATATGCCCCCAATAATAGAAAAGAACTCACTTAAGAATTGTCTTTAAATAGATTTAGGTGATAATTCCCCTTAACTACCTCAGCAGAACAATCTCATGACAAGCAACACCGGCCTGTTCAAGGGAAGAAACTCTTATTACTAGCAACACCATTAAACTAGGAGGAAAAACACGGGGCAAAAGTCAACACCGATGCCTGGATACTGCAGAACAAAATTGAAAGGATATATAAAATATCAACATGCCGAAACAGAAATATGTGGGAAAAAGAGTTAATCATGATCATTCAGGAACTCTTGATCTTTCTCTATAGTCCCATGTTACAGGGTAACCCTTTGAAATAAAAAATACAAAAGTGGTATAAAGGTGATGAGACCTTTTTGGCTACTAAGATAATCATAGCAAGCTTTCAGAACCTTTCCCTCCCCAATCTTTCTAAAAAAATATAAAAACGGAATGTTCCAGGTAATAGACTAGATCTAAGGTTTGTAAATTAATTAATAAAACAGGTAAAGTTAAAACTATAACGAACCAATGCAACAAGGGGATAGGATGATCAAACTGATTTTCAAATGTCTACCATCACATACCAATCATTTCAAACCCGAAAAATACCTGAGATTCCATATATTCATTGTCACTTCAGTACAAATGTCTTCTCCCTTTCGCCTACATTGCTTTCACAAAAGTACCGTCATCACTAATAGCAAGATAAATACCGCCTATATATCGCACTAATAGCAAAGTAAAATACCGGCAGCTATAATATCGCACTAATAGCAAAGTAAAAAAATACCGGGCAGCTATAATATCGCACTAATAGCAAAGTAAAATACCGGGCAGCTTATAAATATCGCACCAATAGCAAAGTAAAATACCGCAGCTATATATCGCACAATAGCAAAGTAAAATACCGGGCAGCTATAAATCGCACTAATAGCAGTAAATACCGGGCATGCTATATATCGCACTAATAGCAAAGTAAAATACCGGGCAGCTATAATATCGCACTAATAGCAAAGTAAAATACCGGGCAGCTGTAATCCGCACTAAAGCAAAGTAAAATACCGGGCAGCTAGTAATATCGCACTAATAGCAAAGTAAAAACCGGGCAGCTGTAATCCGCACTAATAGCAAAGTAAAATACCGGGCAGCTGTAATATCGCCACTAATAGCAAAGTAAATACCGGGCAGCTGTAATATCGCACTAATAGCAAAGTAAAATCCCGGGCAGCTGTAATATCGCACTATAGCAAGTAAAATACCGGGCAGCTGTAATATCGCACTAATAGCAAAGTAAAATACGGGCAGCTATATATCGCACAATAGCAAAGTAAAATCCCGGGCAGCTATAATATCGCACTAATAGCAAGTAAAATACCGGGCAGCTATAATATCGCACTAATACAAAGTAAAATACCGGGCAGCTATAATATCGCACCAATAGCAAAGTAAAATACCGGGCAGCTATAATATCGCACCAATAGCAAAGTAAAATACCGGGCAGCTATAATATCGCACCAATAGCAAAGTAAAATACCGGGCAGCTATAATATCGCACCAATAGCAAAGTAAATCCGGCAGCTATATATCGCACTAATAGCAAAGTAAATACCGGCAGCTACATATCGTCGCACTATAGCAAAGTAAAATCCCGGGCAGCTATAATATCGCACTAATAGCAAGTAAAATCCGGGCAGCTATAATATCGCACTATAGCAAAGTAAAATACCCGGGCGCTGTAATATCGCACTAATAGCAAAGTAAATCCGGGCAGCTATAATATCGCACTATAGCAAAGTAAAATACCGGCCAGCTGTAATATCGCACTAATAGCACAAGTAAAATACCGGCAGCTATAATATCGCACTAATACAAAGTAAAATACCGGGCAGCTATAATATCGCACTAATAGCAAAGTAAAATACCGGGCAGCTATAATACGCACTAATAGCAAAGTAAAATACCGGGCACTGTATAATATCGCACTAATAGCAAAGTAAAATACCGGGCAGCTTAATAATCGCACTAATAGCAAAGTAAATACCGGGCAGCTATAATATCGACTACTAGCAAAGTAAATACCGGGCAGCTATAATTCGCACCAATAGCAAAGTAAAATACCGGGCCGTATATCCACTAATAGCAAAGTAAAATACGGCAGCTATAATATCGCACTAATAGCAAGTAAATACCGGGCAGCTATAATATCCACTAATAGCAAAGTCAAGAACCCAGAAGGTTGACATTTTTACATATCTCGTCGATAGACTAATAAAAGCCAGAAAAAACAAACACTACTGGGAAACTTGGAAACAAGTCCGTTTTGTTAGAACACAAGCGCCTGTTCATTCGAGATTCGTGCATCGGACACGATTACATTCAGCTGATCAATCTTAATAAAGATAAGGATATTGTTTTTAACTTTTTAAAAAATATAACTGTATTTATGATGCACATGCACTTTTGGACTTTCTAAACGACTTTTGATATACCTGAAACACACCAATAAGAAGATTGTAGTGGACTCATGGGAGGATTATATGTTTTGTTATACTACACTTATTAAAGGACAATGTGAGTCCGAAATGTTGCATTAAATAACGCTTGTTGCACACTTGATTTGGAAGCGGCGGCAGGTGGTCACGGCTCCTGTGGGGGTCGAGGGCGGGGTGGGCGTGCCTCCCGGGCAGGTGCGACCACCCGCCGCGGGTTGCCTGCCCATCCCCGCCGCAGGGAGGCTAGTATTGGCTGCTTTCGCCACCTTCAAGGTGGCAAAGCAAAACAGCCATACTAGCACTGCGAAACAATACCGCCCACTTAATAGATAAACGCGGTAACAGGTAAGTATCGGCGGGCGAAGGGTTAACGCCTCGTTAACTTTTCCGGCCGTTTTCGACATTAATAAATTGCGTTGCGTAACCGAAAACTTAATGAAGGCTTTATAAATATGCCCCCAAGTAATAGAAAAGAACACTTAAGAATTGTCTTTAAATAGATTTAGGTGATAATTCCCCTTAACTACCTCAGCAGAACAATCTTCATGACAAGCAAACACCGGCCTGTTCAGGGGAAAGAAACTCTTATTACTAGCACACCATTACAAACTAGGATACCGGGCAGCTATAATATCGCACTAAGCAAGTAAATCCCGCAGCTATAATATCGCACTAATAGTCAAAGTAAATACCGGGCAGCTATAATATCGCACTATAGATCAAAGTAAAATACCGGGCAGCTATAATATCGCACTAATAGCAAGTAAAATCCGGGCAGCTATAATATCGCACTATATAGCAAAGTAAATACCGGGCAGCTATAATATCGCACTATACAAAGTAAAATACCCGGGCACTATAATATCGCACTAATAGCAAAGTAAAATCCGGCAGCTATAATATCGCACTAATAGCAAAGTAAATACCGGGCACTATAATATCGCACTAATAGCAAAGTAAATACCACGGGCAGCTATAATATCGCACTAATAGCAAAGTAAAATCCCGGGCAGCTGTAATATCGCCACAATAGCAAATTAAAATACCGGGCAGCTGTAATATCGCACTAATAGCAAGTAAAACACCGGCAGCTATAATATCGCACTAATAGCAAAGTAAAATACCGGGCAGCTGTAATATCCACTAATAGCAAAGTAAAATACCGGGCAGCTATATATCGCACCAATAGCAAAGTAAAATCGCGGCAGCTATAATATCGCACTAATAGCAAAGTAAAATACCGGGCAGCTATAATATCGCACTAATGCAAAGTAAAATCCGGGCAGCTATAATATCGCACTAATAGCAGTAACATATACCGGGCAGCTATATATGCCCAATAGCAAAGAAAAATACCAGCAGCTGTAATATCGACTAATAGCAAAGTAAAATACCGGCGCTATAATATCGCACTAATAGCAAAGTAAAATACCGGGCAGCTATAATATCGCACTAATAGCAAAGTAAAATACCGGCAGCTATAATATCGCACCAATAGCAAAGTAAAATACCGGGCAGCTATAATCGCACCATAATGCAAAGTAATAAACCGGGCAGCTGTATAATCGCACTAAATAGCAAAGTAAAATACCGGCACTGTAATATCCACTAATAGCAAGTAAATACCGGGCAGCTGTAATATCGCACTAATAGCAAGTAAATACCGGGCAGCTGTAATATCGCACTAATAGCAAAGTAAAATACCGGGCGCCTATAATATCGCACTAATATCAAGTAAATACGGGGCAGCTATAATATCGCACTATAGCAAAGTAAATACCGGGCAGCTATATATCGCACTAATAGCAAAGTAAATACCGGGCAGCTGTAATATCGCACTAATAGCAAAGTAAATACCGGGCCAGCTATAATATCGCACTAATAGCAAAGTAAAATCCCGGGCAGCTGTATATCATCCACTAATAGCAAAGTAAAATACCGGCAGCTATAATATCGCACTAATAGCAAAGTAAAATCCCGGGCAGCTGTAATATCGCACTAATAGCAAAGTAAATACGCACCGGGCAGCTATAATATCGCACTAATAGCAAAGTAAAATCCCGGGCGCTGTAATATCGCACTAATAGCAAAGTAAAATACCGGGCAGCTGTAATATCGCACTAATAGCAAAGTAAAATAATAACTAAAAAATCCAAACAGAGGGAAATACCATAATACCAATAAAATACCAAAGTTAAAAAAAGAAAAAAAAAATACACGCATATATTCCCTAGAAATTCGCCTATATTCGCTTATATCCACTATAATACCAGAGTTTAATATCCTATCACGTAATTCGCACTAATAGCAAAGTAAAATACGGCAGCTAAATATCGCACAATACAAGTAAAATACCGGGCACTGTAATATCGCACTAATAGCAAAAAAACCGGCAGCTGTAATATCGCACAATAGCAAAGTAAAATACCGGGCACTGTAATATATCGCACTAATACAAGTAATACCGGGCAGCTATAATATCGCACAATAGCAAAGTAAAATACCGGGCAGCTGTAATATCGCACTAATATCAAAGTAAATACCGGGCAGCTGTAATATCGCACTAATAGCAAAGTAAAATACCGGGCAGCTATAATATCGCACCAATAGCAAAGTAAAATACCGGGCAGCTTAATATCGCACTAATATCAAAGTAAAATACCGGCAGCTTAATATCGCACTAATACAAAGTAAAATACCGGGCAGCTATAATATCGCACCAATAGCAAAGTAAAATACCGGGCAGCTGTATATCGCACTAATAGCAAAGTAAAATACCGGGCAGCTGTAAATATCGCACCAATAGCAAAGTAAAATACCGGGCAGCTGTAATATCGCACTAATAGCAAAGTAAAAATACCGGGCAGCTATAATATCGCACTAATAGCAAAGTAAAATACCGGGCAGCTATAATATCCACTAATCAAAGTAAAATACGGGCCTGTAATATCGCACTAATAGCAAAGTAAAATACCGGGGCAGCTAAATCGCACAATAGCAAAGTAAAATACCGGGGCAGCTATAATATCGCACATAAAGTAAAAACCGGGCAGGCTGTAATATCGCACACTAATCAAAGTAAATACCGGGCAGCTATAATATCGCACTAATAGCAAAGTAAATACCGGGCAGCGTAATATCGCACTAATACAAAGTAAATACGGGGCAGCGTAATTCGCACTAATATCAAAGTAAAATCCCGGCAGCTGATATCGCCTAATAAGCAAAGTAAATACGGGCAGCGGT